>BSBK01002110.1:405000-529557 GCA_027943335.1 Chamaecyparis obtusa
CATTTAGACCATGGAGTAAGCTTCCAAAGTTCCATGATTTCTCCAAATGACATTCTTACGTGCAGTTTCTTTCTTTGCAACTCATTTATGAGACTGATGATTACAAGTCTATTTGGAAGGGCAAGTTGCAGCCCTACAACCAAGCTTTAAACAAGGGAAGGTCCATGTTTAACCCTCAAACAAGATTTGAACCTATGTAGCATCTGCCTTAACATGGAAAAGTCATTTGAAAGCCATAAAGTTATAGGAAAAGTGATGTCCATCGGGCAATCTGAAACTAGAAATCTAGTCTAAGAACTAAAAATAAAAATGGAAATTAGTAAAACTTGGGGAATGTCTGATTTTGAGTTGTAAATTAAAACTGTGTTCTAAGTTGAGCAAGACGGGAGTGGGGGAGTGGGCTGCCATATCCATAATTATCTTAAGTCATAGTTTCTAATTGTAACTAAAACAAGGTATTTTTCCTTCCTAAGGCTAACACAATACTACAGTGCTAAGTGATTCATTTCAAATCAATGGTCAACCAAATCCCTCAATAATATCTATGAGTTAAACATAACAGATCTGAAATCTCAAGGCAATATACGAACTATTAGCTTGGCAATGTCTCATGTCCCTTCCTCAGGTAAATTACAGTATAGAAAATGATAACATAAAGCTCCATGCACCATTCCTTCTATAAATACAAGAACATTATCAATCCAAAAGGTAAAAAGAAATTCAAATACCTCTGAGCTGTTAGGTTCGCCTCCAATTCTCTCTTCATTCATAGGATAAGCATATCCCAAAAAGGACATACCTGAAACTCCCTGCACCACTGCAAGACAATAGCAAGAATCGTATATCATAAATAATGTAATAACAGAACCAATAAAATATCCTAAACTCACTACTAAATTGTATAGATAAATAGCATTCCCAAATGGTGTATATAGCATACAACCAATAAAATCCATACCAAGGAATGGGGCAGACCACATAAACTATAGTAGATGAGGATGAACTATTCTCCAACCCTCAAATAAATGTTCTAATAGCAATGGGCTTCAAAATAATTCAAGGCAAATCCACTACTAGTTAAATGTTGCAGATGGATGGCCGTGCATTTTTCAATGACCACCACATGACGAAAGAGGAGCAGAGAAACAAAGAAATATTTCAATAGAATGATCACCATGTTGGTCTCACATAAGCAGAAACAAAGTAATGGTAGCAAATTTACCTGATTGCATAGTTTAATCCCTTAAAAAGTACGAAGGCAGATGACCACTGAAATAAGCTCGCTTTTATAAGAGGAAATGCCTCTATACTTAAATATAGTATTTTACTGGCAGAATCCAGAGTAGTTTTAGCTGGGAGAACACAGTCATTTTCTAATATTTTATTTGATGTTTTGTGAAGCTGAAATGCTTAAAATGTTTTCAGATGTGTAGTTCCTTCCAGTTTCTGGCCTTTGTGGTATTAATTTGAGAGGGAAGGTTTGCCTTTTGAAGCTTTTAATTACTCAATAGAGATTTCTTGGAGAATTTCTTGGTTGTCCTGATAACATTGTTTTAAGTATTTCTAAGCATCTAAATTATATCGATTTGATTTCAATTGGCATTTTATATAATTTATAATATAATCAATCATCTATAATTGTTTTTATAGGGTATCCGTAATTTTGAAGGTAGTGAAGTTCTTTAGGTCACTACCAATTTGGCATATGGGATCCCCTGATCCCCCCTTCCACAAGCATTATACAAGAGGATCTGCCTTATATCATTTTGAAATTTGATATGTTCAACTCTAACCCCTACTTAATCCAACATGTGCTACTTATGTAATATAGAGCAACGCAGTATGCTTTTGCCAACTGTTATTCTCATTGATCAAGCAAATACTATTATTCTGCTAGGCGCTTGCAATCACTCCACTCCCTCAAGGCAATGGTAAATAATGTCTTATGTTTCTTGGAAGAAATTATCTAATTCGATCTTAAAGAAGAAGTTGTAATTGGTATATACTTGGTTTTGTTTGTCAATAGTTGCAGGGGCTCCAGCTGGTTCTCCACCTACATGAATGTGTACGGCTTGCCTTAAATGTCACGTAAATTTGAGTGAAATTGTAATAAATCAAACGAAAACCCATAAATTGTTGATACATTTTATAACAGAAACAGTAATGCATTTTAATGGCTACGGTTACAGATTCAATTGTATCAACAACTGGAACTGCTCCATTAATGGCCAATTATTGTCTATCTTGGTTGGGCTATATATGCTCCACACGGATACCATCAAGCCTGTAGGTCATACTATTTTTTATTTGAGAGATTAGATGAGCGAATCAATTGTGCCCCTAGCCTATGCAAAAATGATTAATGTTCTTACAACCAGATAAAACCACAAACATATGCTAAAATCCACAAGATTAACTAGGCACTCCCAACATATGCCCTCAAAAGGAAGTGATTCCACTTTCCAACACCTAAAGAGCCTCTGAAATTGACATCCTTGCTTACAAGACTGAACCTGACCCAGAGCTGTCCTAAAGATAAAACAAGAAACTATCCAAAATCTTAAAAGACTACACAATACTAGAGCATAAAGAGGAGAAAGTTCCTAGATAGCAAAAGGATTCTTATCAGGTAAGGAAAGAGGCTTTTCTTTTAGTCCCGCCACATCATATTTTCTGTCTTCTAGCCCACAGGTTCTAAATCACCCACACAAACCAACAGATTCTGCTCAGGTGAAAAGTCACACTACAAAAGTTTTCCCTCATCCTGATTTGACTGTACAGAATCTGTCTACACTTTGTCTACAAAGCTATAGCTATAGCTGCTTCCTCTGCACCTAGATCTAAAATCTATGCTTCTAAACCATTAGCATACTTTTCTCATACAAAGGGAAAGAAGAATCTGAATCTGATGCTGCTATAGCTTCCATAGAAAATGCCTTTCGTTTTCCGTATAGGCCATGCAGGAAGTTTCCATGATTTCTCCAAATGAAATTATTATCTGCAGTTTCTTTCTTTAAAACTCGTTTATGAGACTAATGATTACAAGATTTTTTTGGAAGAGGGAGAAGAAGGGCAAACTGCACACTTACAACCAACCTTCAAACAGTTGAAGCATCTAAAGGGAAGGTCCAAGACCAACCCTCAAACAAGATTTGAACCAACCCTGACATAACAAATAGATGAAAACCATCCTTGTTGGAATATAAAACTGTTGTTCTACATGAACTCTCTCTTAGCTATTTAGCATCCACCTTAAGATAGAAAAAGTCATTTGAAAGCTGTAAAATTTTAGGATAAGTGATGTCCATCGGGAAATCTTAAACTCCGGAACACGACCATACTCTTTAGAAACCTTGTCTAAGCACTAAAAATAAAAATGGAAATCAGTCAATCTTGGGGTATATCTTATTTTGAGTTGCAAATTAAAATTGTGTTCCAAGGTGAGCAAGACAGTAGAGTGGGCTGCATGGCAAGGTAGAAATCCCTCCATTTCCATATTATATAAGGTGATAGTTTCTAATTGTAAGTGAACCAAAGTATTCTTCCTTCTTAAGGGTATTCTTCCTTTCTAAGGCTAGCACAACACTAGAGTGCTAACCCTATGTCTCTATGGGGTTGCTTAAGTCTATTTTCCACTTAAAAATAAGTTATCCAAGTGTCCCCATGTAATATTTTAATAACCCGCAAAAGAAAATTTGGAATCTTCTCCTATTTTCATGGAGCAGTTGCTGCTTATAAAAAAGAAATAAGTTGTCAAAAAAATAAGCAGCAGCTGCATTTTAAAAAAATGACAAGTGGCTGCAAAGAAATTTTTCCCTCATTTTTTTCATTTACTTTCATTATATATGTTAAAATGTATAATAATTAATTAGAAATTAATATTAAACTGTGTAATTATAAGCAGGAAAATTAGTATTCATGGAGCCACCTGCTCCACAAAATGCTCTTTAAAATATTGAGCAGTGGCTGCTAGCCAAAATAAGCTAAACATCAGTGATTCGATTCAAATCAATAGTCAACCAAATCCCTCGATAATATCTATGAGTCAAACACAATATATCTGAAATCTCAAGAAAATATATGAACTAATTATCCTGGCAATGACTCCTATCCCTTCCTCTGGCAAATTACAGCATAAAAAAAGACAAAATAACACTCCATGCATCATTCCTTCTATAAATACAAGAACAGTGTCAATTTAAAAAGTAAAATGAAACTCAAATACCTCTGAGCTGTCAAGTTTGCCTCCAATTCTCTCTTCATTCAGAACACATACCCCCAGAAAGGACATACCTGAAACTCCCTGCACGGCTGCAAGACAATAGAAAGAAATCAGTATATCATATATAATGTAATTACATAACCAATAAAACATCTCTAAATTTATTACTAAATTGTATAAAGAACGGCATTTCCAAATGGTGTCTATAGCATAGAACCAATAAAATCCCTACCAGGGAATGGAGCAGTGCAAAAAATTTACAAAAGATGAAGATGAACTATTCTACAAGCCTCAAATTAAAAGTTTTGAAAAAAGTGGGCTTCCTAAGGCGAATCCACTGCCAGTTAACCGTTGAAGTTGGATGGTTCTGCATTTCTTAAGGACCACCACATGACAAAAGAGGAGCGGAGAGGAATCTAACTGTTGATATTTTAAAATTTAAACTAAAGGAAAACAAAGGAAGATTTCAATAGAACGGTCACCATGGTGGTCTCAAATTTAAGAGTAGAAGTAATGGTAGCAAACTTACCTAATTGATGCTTTGTCAGAATGCTAGGTTCATGTAGGCAAGAATAAAGTGTGTCTAAGCCTGATTTGTATTAAAAAGAAGAAAAGACCTCTTGATTGAGGCACGACATTATCCATTTTTTAATTGAATAAAAGATTTCTATGTGAAAATCAATATGAATTTATTGTCTCTCTGTTTGGCTATTTGTTCTTCATGTTTCTGCAGCATTGTTTTTTTTTTTTAATTTTAAAGGTTAATGCCTCTTTTCTCTTTTTTCAGATTCTACACTTTTCTCCAAGACTAAATAAAACTATTAGAAAATAGATAAAATTTAAATCTTAAAATAGCTTAAAGTGAAAAGAAGCTATACAAGAATATTTTCACATATCGTCCTTTTTCCTATTTTTTCACTTTTGTTAGTTTTCCTTTCACTTCCTACATGCAAAAGAAAACTTTTAAAAATGCTGAGTTAGAATCTTGATATGAGAAGATGATAAGGGCTAGGGATTCTAGATATTAAATAGCATATCTTCCTCACCATGCCCCTTAAAGGGGAGGCACCTAAATGGCCTTGGGGATGTTTCCCTAGGGTCCACTGTTTTTATTCATCTTCCATTTACTGTAGTCATCAGATGGGAAAATACATACCAGTTTTCTGATATTTAATATGATGTTTTGTCAATCTAAAATGCTTATAATGTTTCCACATTATGGCCTTCGTGGTATTAAATTGAGAGAGAGTTGTACCCAAGAGTATGTGCACTTGGTGGGAATCACCTTGCCTTTTTTGAAGCTTTTGATGCTGTTGAAGAATTTCCTACTAGAGATCCCAAGGGTCCTTTCAGGTATGATTAATAATTATTTAAGTTTTGAAATTTTTTATTGGGCTAATTCAGAATTTCAGAGTATCTTGGATTAGCTTCTAGGCTACCTTGTTGACTGTGACACTGTTTAAGCATTTTCAAGCATTTGATTTCAGCTGGCATTTTATATAATATACAATACGTCCAATCTGTTGGTTCCCCTTCTCTTTCTACTTGGAGGTTTACACTATGATTGACAACTTAATGTCACTGACTCTATCACCACTCCAAAGTCTGCAAGGAAAAGGGCCAATTAACAAGGATCAACAAGAATCCTCCTACACTTTGAGCCTAGATGCTCAGGCGGGTATACCCTTGATTCACTTCTTTAAAGGACTCACCAAATACTATACATTTATACCCCTTACAAATTGATTCAAAGATTTATCATTTATATGTGTGATTGATGATGATGGACTGCTTCTAGAGAATGGATCAGTGCCTTAACTTAGGGCATAGAGTCACTTCATAACATATATCAACTGATTATCCTAACTCAAACACTCTTGAACTCAAAATAAGTGCTTTGCCTATTATCCCTCTCACTCCCAAACCTGATCATCAAATTCCTATCCAACCATGAACTCATTGAAACTACCTTAAAGACTTTAATCCTAACTTTATTAGGAACTCAAAGATAATTTCATAATACTCTTTGTTTACCATATGCTAACTCACTTTGTGACATTAACATATATGAGCTCAAGATCAAAACAAAAAGACAAACATAAATCTGAGATTGGAATTCAAAGGTATTCTCATTAAGATTTGCAAAATCAACACATTATCAAAACAACAAAATGCTAGGAAATAAACCCTAAATCCAAGCTCTCCTTGTTCAGTTTTTTACATTGACTATCAACATAACACCATCAACAACCTATTACAGAAAAACTCCTGCAATATATACCATCAGTCAGAATCCCAAAACAGGATGCAACAAGCTATGGATGACTGAGGTTAGGGTTTCCACCCACCAAACCAACTAAGATCAATCAGCATTTATTTCATTGGAGGAAAACCAAGCAACCACAAGAGATCAGATCCAAGAATGGTCTTCAATTATGAGAAATCTCTGAGAATGTATCGAAGATCATGAATTCACCATGCAAATCAATCTAATCAGACACCTGCAACATGCCTTGAGCACTTCTTACCCATTCCTTCACAGTACAGACCTGTTACAGATCAATCATCAAGCCTCTGGACCACTCTGCAACAGTTGACAAAAATCTCATCTACCAAATCCAGTCGCAAAAGCATTAAAAGCCAGTCCCATCAGTCGCTGGAAACCCTTAAAATATTCAAATCCTGGAAGAAATGGCTACTTTATAGCGCCAGCAGCAAATCGGTGGTTAACATTCAAATCTGGATCAACTTTATATCATGATCGTCAAATCTTCATCTTTCCTAGGCTCTTCACGACTTAACTCTGCAAGAATCCTTGGTTAACATTTAGCGAACACGCGACAAGGCACCGTTCATTCTCAAAATGAAAACCCTAACTCAAGCTTTACTCAGTGAACTGACGAACAAGCAAAACTTTTAACCCCAATAACAATTTGGAGAACTAGCGACTGAAGGCTATCTCCCATTCGCTGAATGCCTCAGGTTACTGCCAGTTTATTTAGAAATTTAGCGACCACAATATTCGCTTATTCACCAGATCACTTAGAGCACTACTAACTTATTACGTGAATAAGCGAACAAAAGGGAAACTTATCAAAGCCGCCAAATTTAGGGGATACTACCACTTCTCAGTCGCTGGTTCACTGAATCACTTAAGCAAGACCCCACATGGGCCCGCCTGATGCCACATGTCAACAATTCATTTGTTATTACCGCCCGGTCACCACTGACACAGGACCCACCATTTACAAGCCCCTTAATCGGACAGTGGTCGCATGATCTCAAGGGGTCAAAAGATTCTATGAGATCATGCGCCCACCGTAGATCAAGAATCTATCAATCCATCTAAAAAATTCGGGCCCACTAACACATCCCCGTCATTAAACCCATGGACCAATCAAAACAAGACAAATCAACACACCTGGCAACACGGTCCCACTGCATCGTCATCCCCTCTGCCAAAAAACAAAAGTCTTGCACGTCAGCTCCAATTGTCAGAGGACCCACCTTTGTCAGTCGCCTTAGAATAAAGTAAGATCGACCGCTGGCATAAGATCTCATAGCTCTGACAAAACCCATGAGAACTTACGCCAACCATAGATCTTCTACAGATGTCAGATCCCTCTAAGATATGTCAGCAACCCAAGTCCCACTGACAACATATCCGACTCACTGCTCAGCGACCAATGAGAGAACGCCACTTGTGCTTACATGGCAATGGACCCAGTAAGAAACATCGGCATCTAATCGGACGGCGGACGCATGATCGCAAGGGGGAAGAATATTCCTTGAGATCATGCGCTGACCGTCGATCTCATTGAAACTGAAAACCGGGCCCCGCTGATAAGAGACAAGTCATTGCTCTCGACCAATAGCCAATTGACACCTCAGCATCCGCTCTGACACCCGGTCCACATGTATCACCTCTATGAAGAGGGCCTACCATTTCGTGAATCAGTGACTAAAGAGAAGATACAAGCCACTCGCAGAGTCACCAAATGTTAAAACATAACCGCCAAGAACTTAGAGAATACATGAACACTGTAGTTACCTAATCGCTGAAGAGAAATACTAACCATCGGAGGACTTAGAGAACTAGCGACAAATAGTATTTGTCGGTTCGTTGAATAATAAAGGGATAAAGAAATACATTGCGCGATTCAGTGAACACTAAGAAGGAAAAAGTAACATGCACAAAGGGGAACTTAAGTGGCTAAAAAAGGTGACGAAGAATTAGAACAGGTTGAGACCGACTTAGGGTTTTTTCTATGTAACGGCTATAAATATGAATTTTTTGACCTAGGGTTTAAACCAGAAACATGGAAAAATTGCAGAAACCAAAGGGAAAAGGCATACAACCATGAAATTTTTTTCAGGTGCTAACACAATCCATATATGATTGGTCTCAGTGTATTCATTATTCTAAAGGTAGTGAAGATTTTTTAAGTCACTGCCAATTGAGACACCAATTTGGTGCATGGGATCTCCCTTCCACAAGGATTCTTCTACAAGAGGATTTGGTTTTCCTTCTACCTTAATTAATTTTGAAATAACTATGTGAGATTTTGAAATAACTATGTGAGATTTGTACTCGTATTGGCTGTTGATGGTCAGTTCTTGTTTGTCTTGCTACTGCCATATATGCTCCATATGAGTACCATCAAGCCTCTAGGTAATATTATTTCTTTGGATAGATTAGATGAGGAAATCAATTGCGGCCCTCGCTTCTGAAAGAAATGATAGGTGTTCTTACAACCAGAAAAGACCAACAAGCGTATACTAAAATCCACAAGATTAAAACACCCAAAATGCCAGCATATGCTCGTTAAAGGAACTGGTTCTAGCATCTAAGAACCTAGAGAAGATCTAAAATAGTCACCCTTGCTTAAAAAACTAAACCAAGAAATTGTCGGGCAAACTACAGATGGCACAATACCAGAGCATAAAGAAGAAAAAAGTTCTCAAACAACAAAAGGATCCCTTATCAGGCAAGGAAAGAGGCTTCTCTCTGAAGTCCTTTTACATCAAATTTTCTCTCCCGTAGTCCACAGGTTCTAAATCACCCACACAAGTAAACAGATCCTCTTCTTACGTAAAAGGCTATAGTACAGAAGTTTTCTCTCATCCTACATTGACTATACAGGATCTGTCTATGCTTCCTCTGCTCTCAGTGGCATCATTTTTCTCATACGAAGGAGAAGAAGAATCTGATCCTGCTATAGCTTCCAAAGAAGCTTCTTTGAAATCCTAAGAAAGCCTGCCTTTCTTTCTTTGAAACTCATTTCTAAGACTGAAGATTACAGACCCTTTTGGAAGAGGGTGAATGGTACCGACCCTTAAACAAGATTTGAACCTTACTGCAGATAGGTTTATAAAGTCTACATACAAACCAACCCAGAAAAAAAATAGATGTTAACCATCTTTTGTTGGACTCCGGAACGATTATTGTCTACATGAAATCTTAGCTATAGCATCTAATTTAACATGAAAAAAATCATTTGAAAACAAGGCAATTTCAGGACAGTGATGTACATCGGGCAAGCTCAAACTCGTGAAGCTCACTCCCCAGGAATGGAATCAAAAGTGGAAGAAGGGTCCGGTACTCTTCAGTAATCTTGTCAACGCACTAAAAACACAAAATGGGGATCATTTAAACTTGGGAAATATTTTTTTTGAATTATAGATTAAAACCGTATTCTGACTTTTAAGGTGAGCATCCACCACTTTACAAACTTCTAGCAAGCTAGCCATTCCCATATTAAAAAATTACATATTTATGTACGATAGACGCAACAAGATTCCTATAATTAAGAGAATCAAATTGACAGCTATCAGAAAATTAAGAATTGATTGATAGGAAACCAACTATTGGTGTTCACATCTAACTGAGACTAAAGACAGTAAGCTAAACTTAACAGTAAAAGGTGCAGTTTGGAACATTGATTCCAACAAATAACTCGCATTGTGCATCATAAGCAGATGTGGAGTTCTGGTATGAATTTCTAAATATATATAATAATTTCAGTGGTATAGGCACATAATATATTGTTTCAAATCCTTAATACTGTGCTATAGGTAATTTCTACTTGAAAGGGTGAGTTTGAAACCAGATTTAAAAGAGAGGGCAAACAAGGGAGCATGCTATGTTGGAAAAAACCATTGGGAATTTCTCAATTATCGGTGACTCTTAATAAGATGGACCAACCTTCTGTCTAGTGGTCAAAGTAGGGGTAGTTAATTTCATGTTTGACCTTTATACATGAAGAATCAATTTCACGCCCTTCTTGTTTTAGGTTTGATGAGATAGAAAAGGAGACAATTCCATTCTTCAAGGGTAGTCTCGATTTACTGCCCTTTTATTGCAATGTAATGAAAATGCTCCATTTATGATACAGTTATTTGAGACCCTGGCCTATGAAAGAAATGACAAGTGTTCTTACAACCAGATAGGACCACAAACATACACTAAAATTCACAATATTAACAAGACACTCACAATGCCAACATATGCCCTTAAACGGAAGTGGTTCAACTTTCCAGCACCCAAAGAGTCAAGAACATCTGAAATAGCCATCCTTGCTTAGAAAACTAAACCTGATGGAGAGCTGTCCTAAAGATAAAGCAAGAAACTATCCAAACACTTAAAGACTACACAATTCCAGAACATAAAGAAAGGGAAAGCTTCTTAGAAAGCAAAAGGATCCTTATCAGGTAAGAAAAGAGGCTTTACTCTGAAGTCCCACCACATCATATTTTCTCCCTTCCTATCCGACAGGTTCTAAATCACCCAAAAAAACCAACAGATTCTGCTTAGATGAAAAGTCACAATACAAAAGTTTGCCTCATCCTGCTTTGACTGTATAGAATCTGTCTGCACTTGCTCTACAAAGCTATAGCCATATCTAGAGCTGCTTCCTCTACACCCTCCTCTGAAACCTATGCTTCTAAACCAGCAACATCTTTTTCCTCGTACAAAGGAAAAGAAGAATCTGACGCAACTGTAGCTTCCAAAGAAAATGCCTTTCTTTCTTCTTATAGACCATACAGGAAGCTTCCATGATTTCTCCAAATGACATTCTTATCTTTGAAACTCATTTATGAGGCTGAAGTATACAGGCAAGCTGCAGATCTACAACCAATCTTCAAATAGCTGGAGCTTCTAAAGGGAAGGTCCAGGAGCGGCCCTTAAACAAGATTTGAACCAACCCTCAAAATAGATGAAAACCTTCTTTGTTGGAATATGGAACTGTTGTTCTATATGAACTCTCTCTTAGCTATTTAGCATCTAACTTAACATGGAGAAAATCATTTGAAAGCCGGATGTACATTGGGCAGTCTCAAACTCATAAACTTCACTCCTCAGGAACCGAAACAGGAGCAGAGCAAGACCCTACTCTTCAGAAATATTGTCTAGGCACTAACAATAAAAATTGAAATCACTAAAACTTGGGGAATACCGAATATCTTATTTTTAGTTGCAGATTAAAATTGTATTATAAGGTGAGCAAGACAGAGGAGTGGGTTGCATGGCCAATATGCACCACTTCCAAACTTCTAGCAAGCTAGCAAGCCTGCCATTTCCATATTATCTAAAGTTCTAGTATCTAATTATAACTAAACCAAAATATTCTTCCTTGCTAAGGGTAACACAACTCTACAGTGCTAAGTGATTTATTTCCAGTCAATACTCAACCAAATTATTCAATAATATCTTTGAATCAGACACAATAACTCATAGATTTCAAGAAAATATATTATCTATTAGCTTGGCAATGTTTTTGGTCGCTTACTCTGGCAATTTACAGAATAAAAAACTATAGCATAACGCTTCTTGCATAATTCCTTCTGTAAATGCAAGAAGAGTATAAATCCAAAAGGTAAAATGAAATTCAAATATCTCTGCCCTGTCAGGTTTGCCTCCAATTCTTTCATTCAGAAGATACCCATATCCCCGAAAAGGACACACCTGAAACTCCCTGCACAATAGCAAGAAATTAGTATATCATAAATAATGTAATCACAGAACCGATAAAAACATCCCTAAACTCATTCCTAAATGGTATAAAGAAAATCATTCCCAAATGGTGTATATACGCATTTAGAACCAATAAATCCATACCAGGAAATGGAGCGGTGCACAAAAATTACGGTCGACGAAGATGATCTATTCCACTGCTAGTTAACCGTTGAAGATGGATCGCTCTGCATTTCTCAAGGACCACCACATGACAAGAGAGGGGAGGAGAGGAATCTAACCATTGATATTTTAAATTTAAACTCGAGAAAAAGAAAGATACATTTCAATAGAACGGTCACAATGGTGGTCTCACATTATGGGTAAAAGTCATAGTAGCAAACTTACCTCATTACTTAGTTTAATCCCTTGAAAAATATGAAGGCAAATGACCACTCAAATAAGCTATCTTAGAAGAAGAAATGCCTCTATGCTTAAATATAGTCATTTATAAATTTTTATTAACAATTTTAGCAGTGTAAAGACAAAATAAATTGTCTCATTAATTAATGTAATAAATAGTACAACGGACTTAACTTGATTTAGAGTTGTGATATGGTAAATTTTAGAAAATTTTAAAGTTAAAAAGTAATAGCATTTAGTTAACTTTGATGGTTGATAGGTAATTATTTAATATTTTGATCATATTATTTGAGTCATAGTCTATAATAAATTAAGTTGAATGAATCAAAAGTAGAACAACATAATTGAAACTATAGTATTCTAAAAATTTGTCTAGGGTTGAATAAATAAGTATGGTCTAAAGGAAGTCTAATAGAAGAAATGAACTCACACACATAAATGAGCTTGTAACTTACAAACCTATAGTTTTTGAAAATAAATATGTGCCTTGCTGTATTGGCTTATCATAAAGAATTCTAGTATTTATAAATAGCTTTAGGAATATTTTTAGAATCAATACATTGTTACAAGCCCATGGATTCAATTCAAAAAAAAAATTACAATAGTAGGAAAATAATATGTAATAAATGCATTAAGCACTATCATAAATGAAGGTAACTTAGAGCTTGAAACTTGGAACAAAAATGTAAATGACCTATTATAAAAGTAGGGTTTAGGAATTGGTTGATAAAGAGGTGCTTCAATTGAATTATGGTAACATAGTGACACATTATGACAATGAAAAGAGTGATGGAACTAGATAAGAATCTAGGCATATGAGATTAGGTAAGTGATGGATTGTACAAGTGAATGGATATAAATGACCCAAGCTTTGTGAGTCCTTTATATTTAATTTAGATACAATTTAATTTCTATGTGTGAGTGAACACATAATAATACGAGGGAATAAATTAAAATAGAAAAAATAAATAATAAGACACTTAGCAAGAAGGAAAATACATACACATAAGTTGAAACATAAACACAATTAGTAACTTAAATAAATCCACATGCACAAAGAATACATGTAGAGTGTAAAAAGTCATACATGAAGCATACACAATTAAGAAAAGGCATAGGGTAATTCCACAATAAAGGGTTACAAACTTCCTACATCTTAACTTTTGCCTAAAATCACATATTTTCTAGAAAATATAGTGATTAATCCTTGAGAGGTCCCATTTTGTTAATGTATTGTAGCTTTGATCGGATTAATCCATTCGATCAAATCAAATGCATAAGTGGCCTATCAGCCTTGAACATTTGATCACTATCCTTTCTTTAGTATTACTGCTATGATATTTTGTTATCATATATATGATTATTAATAAGTTGCCAATCATATATATATGTATATATATTTAATATTGTTAGTATAGATGATATTATATATATACATATATACATGATATAAACTGTGATTAATCATATTATTGATATAAAGCATACTATTGATACTATGCATTATATTAATGTTAGTTATGTTAATAACATGTTAGTATTAATTATATTGTTAAAACTTATTAATGCTCTCTCTCTCTCTCTCTCTCTCTCTCTCTCTCTCTCTCTCTATATATATATATATATATATATATATATATATATATATATATATATATATATATATATATATATATATATATATATGTTATCAAAGATAGCATCTAATGAACCAATATGTATATTGGTTAATGAATAATGAGAATCGATAATATTAATGAGGATGTGCTTTGAGTATCGATTTATATCGATATTAATATTAACAAGCACCAATAACAAGTATCGGTGATAACTAACGAATATCGATTAAGTTAGCGGGTAAGTGCACAAAGATGTGGTACCAAAAAGGGGGTATAAGATGCCACTTTTTTCCTAGAATCGACAAACTCTGAACTTCAACAAGAAATTGAAGATAGTTAGACTCAAAATTTTATGATGTGATAAAAAAAAAGTTGTAATACTCTTAATCTAGTTCCTAAACTACTAACTTATTTTGAAAATGGTGCAGATTAAGACCCTCAAAAAGGGGGAGCACAAAAAGTGGTCCTATTTTTTGTCCAAAAACATAACATAGTGTTTGGTGTGCTCCCCCTAAAATGTTCACTTTTTTTTTGAATTTTTTTAATCGCTCCTGTGAAAAGTTAGCTAACACCACATGGTTTATCCTGGATTTTTTTCATAATTTTTTGATGAATGTATAATTTTTGATGAATTTACGAAGTGCACACATCCTGAAAACATGAAATATCTATGTGCTCCCCCTAGAAATCATTTTAAACTAATCAAAAATCAAATTATTATTTTTTAAAGTGTGTAGAATGGAGTCTAGTTTCTAAAAATGTAACTTATTGCAAAATTTGATGAACGAGCCAAAATCTATGCCCAAAATGCTGCATGTTGGTTTTTTACAAAAAATGGACATACACACAAAAGAAATTAGAGTTGAAAAACTTAGCATAATAACAATTCAAAATAAATTATATGCTTGGATAGCTAATAGAGAGATCTGCAATATCACGTCATCTGATTTTTACATTTTTGAGCCACGAGTAAACCTGACGAGGAGCACACAAAAAAAGATGTCATTTTTTGTATGTCTGCTGGAAAACACATCTCAGGCCTATTTCAATTGTCCCAGCCTTTGGGTTGGATCTCCAAGGCAAATCCAAGCCTTAGGATTGGTAAATGCAAATCCTTTACAAAGCGCACACGCCCTATAGGGTGTGCGCCCTATGTAAGATATAGATTCATATAGTGATGAGAAATAGTCAAAGTGAGAGGGAGAGAGAGAGAGAGAGTGCTCTCTCTATCTCTCTCCCTCCCCCATACTCTCTTTCTCTCTCTCCCTCTCTCCCCCTTATCACTCTCTCTCTCTCTCTCTCACCTTCTCACTCTGACCTTCTATATCTCTCTCTCCCTTCTCTCCTCTCTCTCATCACCCTCTCACCCTCTCTCTCTATCTCTCTCTCCCTCTCTCCCCATACTCTCTCTCTCTCTCTCTCTCTCTCTCTCTCTCTCTCTCTCTCTCTCTCTCTCTCTCTCTCTCTCTCTCTCTCTCTCTCTCTCTCTTTTCTTGTTTTACATAGGGCATGTGTGCTATAGGGTGCACGCCCTATTTAAGATTATACATAACATTTTTTTTGTTTTGCATAGGGCATATGCCCTATAGCATGCTCGCGCTATGTAAAACTAGAAGAAATGGTCTTATTTGCCAAGGATCTCGTGAAAGAGGCCCACTTTTTCTTATGCTGTCTGAATTCTACATTTTCTCTGACAAGTTTTCACTTTTCATGGTGTTGATAGTGACAAATCAACATCATTTTGCACCATAGTGACAAGGAATGGGTTTATGAATGGTATACACATATTTTGAGTCCACTTGCCTCATATCATCCCCAGGAATCACTACAATTGACAGAAATGGAATCATCCATTGACTTTGATTGCTTATTTGATCTAGTACAACCAGGTCTATATTTTCCACATATAAATAATCTCAAATTTAGTACTTTATCATAAATATTCAATAAACTAATGTCCTCATTATGTTTATTTCATTATGGGCCATGTTTTTGTTGTTATTGCACCTGAAGACAATGAAGAAGGGACAAATTATTATTTGTGTCATTGTGTTGAGGCAAAAAAGAAATTGGATCACTTGGTTATCGATGGTAAAGAATTAGAATACCCTATAGGAGCAGTGGTTGTAACTGGTACATGGCTTAGACGGTATGCTATGAAGAACCCTAGGTTGTGGTTGTTCGAGGATTGGGAGACACACAAAAAGATTCTTCAAATTATTCAAACCTCGTCATTGCATCAAATGTCCACTTAATCAGATATGGGGGAAGACCGCAAAATAAAACTCTTTGGAAGGTTCGTGAGTCAGACCACGAGGCAATACTTGAGACAATCAAGGGTAGGGCAGACCCAATTGGTTCATTGGATTAAATGGAGATACAAAATATCGTAACATGTCAAAGATTTTTCACAGCATACATAGCATAATTCGTATATTCTTTACATACACTAAGATCCTAGTTCAGCATTAACTTCCACACATAAAACCAAGCCAAAACCAACTTCTAAACAAGCCTGCCATAAACACCACGTACAAAAAATCTAAAATCTTCCAACAAAACCTAACCTAGAGCAGTAGGAAACTTTGTAACAGCCTTACTTCCTTTAGAAGCAACATGCCTAGCTAGCTCTCTAGGCAGAACAAACTTGACAACAATCTCAATTTCTCTGGAGGAAAGTGTCACGATCTTGTTATATTTCAGTAGAGAAGCAGCCTCAGGAGTAATCTTATCAAAAATATCAATCTTGAAGCTCTCCATGATATCCATGGTAGCATTGGATATTCCCTTGGAGGGATGCACTTGTTTCAACACCTTGTATATTAACCTTTTGTAACTTTTCTTCCTCTTCTTTTTCTTATTCTCTTCCTTTTGAACATCACTTTCTTTGCTTTTCTCAGCTTTGGAGAATCCTTCACTTCATTCTCTCATTTCATACCATCCGCTTTAAGACCCAAAACCCCCTAGAAACTAGGGCTCTCCCAATGTCTCGTCTCCCAACACCATATAAATTGAACCAAAGTTGATTCACCATCATTTGACCATCCTATGATGGATTCATGCATAAAATACCCCCCTCCAATGGCTAGAACATCTACTATTGTACCCTTGCACCAATTTCATGACCCTTATGCACCCTTCAAACTCATCAAACTCTCTCAATTTAGTCCTCTCCCTCTCTGCTGCACTCAGCTTAGCTATCCTTAGCACTCAACTTAGCATCCTACAAGAAAAAATGATAAGTTTCCCAGAGAATATCCTACAGCTTTTGACCAATTGAGGAAGCAAAAAATAAGTGAATAAGCAATTTGCTACCAACCACAAAGAAATTACAAGACTTTGAAAAAAAATATTCTTTCTTGATGCTGAACTCATTTGATGTGGTTGTATATGATATGTACGTTGTACTTTACAAAGTGTTTTATGATTATCTAATTTCAACTTATTATATAATGCAGTCGAGTGTCAACACAGTCATTATATATTGTATGTTTTACTATTTTTTTTTTGAGAACTAATGCTTCTAGTGAATCCAAATTTAGTTGTTATAAAGATGAGATGCTAGTGAATGACTTCTTGCTAATACTACTCTTCCACTAGATCCAGATTTCAACCCTTTTGTGTATCTACAAGCTCAATCGTGAGCCTACAAGATTGGCCAAGAGAAAACTATGATTGTATATCAACTGATTACAAAATGTTCATTTGAGGAGAAAATATTGGAACAATCAAGAAGAAAATTGGCTATGGAAAATCTAGTTATGAATTCTGTTAAGAATGAAACTATTAAGGAATTGTATGATATATTACTCAATGGTGCAAGGAATATTCTTGATGAATATAGGATTGCAGCTACATCTATTCAATATACAGAGGAAGATATAGAAAATCTTCTTAATAGAGATATTAATGTGAGAGAAAAGGACATTTCAGAAGAAAATGGCTATCTTGGTGCCATCCATGGTATGCCAATTACTCGGGACAAAGAGACAAAGCCCACAGTTAATGGGAAAGAGTGGGAAGAGCTTCTTGGACCCATGATAGAAGTTATAGATAAGGACGAAGAGATAGGATTGGGAAAGCAGCAAAGGAAAGATGTAAGATATGCATGTGAGCCTATGTCAGATGATGATGACAAGTACTCACCATCTGCTAGTAGCTCAAGTAGTGATAGAAGCTCTTTAGTGCACATGTACACTGACACAAAAAATTCAGATAGAGAAGTAACAAGTGTTGTGGAATTATCCACAGAGAAATGTGAAATGAAGCCTCAAATTGGTTCATTAGTAGGCAAAGAATTTGGTCATGCACTTTAGTCTAGCACCACAAATATTTCTATTAGAAATGCCTATTCATTAATGGCCTTGCATTTATAGGACTTGGGAATTATTGTTGAAATGTAAGTTCATTGCCACTTTTGCCAAGGCAGTCTCACTCCTCATTTTACAACAAAGGGTAGCCATCTATGGTCCAAGGTTTTAATTCAACTAACAAGTGGAGAGCTTCTCAAGGTACTGATCTCTTTCGTAGAGAAGTTCCTGCTTCATCTCGATCACCGCTGACGACTCTGTGTTGAAGTGTCCCTCAAGGTCCCTTAAGCATGAAATCAGTGATCTTTGTGCAGTCATATCTCAGAGCTCATGTGAGGAAGCATGGATCTGTCAGTTGCTACGGGACCGTGTTGCTGGGGCCTACAAAAGCCTATCTCATTTTTTGGAGATTCAACTTCATTTAAAATCGGCAACACATTCTCGGTTGATGTCAGAACTCACAGTGTTCCTCAGCTCAAACAATCAACATTGTGTAGCTTTCCAACCGTTGATCATAGCATCAAACCATCTATTCCAACAGCTCCAAATGGCCGAGTAAACACTAGTGGCAATCTCATTCGCCACACACAATCATTTGATTGCCGTCGATGACTTTGTGTTGAAGTGTCCCTCAAGGTCCTTTAAGCATGAAATTAGTGATCTTTTTGGGGTCGTATCTCAGAGCTCATGCAATGTAGCATGGATCCATTAGTTGCTATGGGACCATGTTGCTAGGCCCTAAAAAAGCCTGTCTCAATTTTTGGAGATTCAACTTCGTTTAAAATTAGCAACACATTCTCGGTCGATGTCAGAACTCACAGTGTTCCTCAGCTCAAACGGCCAACATTGCATATCTTTCCAACCGTCGGTCATAGCATCAAACCATCCATTCCAATAGCTCTAAATGCCTGGGTAAACGCTAGTGGTAACCTCGTTTGCCACACATAGTCATTCGATCGCGGCCAACAACTTCATGCTGAAATGTCCCTCAAGGTCCCTTAAGCATGAAATCAGTTATCTTTACAGGATCGTATCTCAAAGCTTGTGTGAGGTAGCATAGATCTATCAGTTGCTATGGGACTATGTTGCTAGGGCCTACAAAAGCTTGTCTCAATTTTTGAAGATTCAAGTTTGTTTAAAATTGGCAACACATTCTTGGTCGATATCAGAACTCACAGTGTTCCTCAACTCAAACAGCCAATGTTGCGTATCTTTCCAACCATCGATCATAGCATCGAACCATCTATTTCAATAGCTTTGAATGGTCAGGTAAACACTAGTGGAAACCTCATTTGGCATGCATATTCATTCGATCATCGTCGACGACTCCGTGCTGAAGTGTCCCTCAAGGTCCCTTAAGCATGAAATCAGTGATCTTTGTAGGGTCATATCTCAGAGCTCATGCGAGGTAGCATGGATCCATCAGTTGGTACGGGACCATGTTACTGGGGCCTACAAAAGCCTATCTCAATTTTTGGAGATTCAACTTCATTTAAAATTGGCAACACATTCCCAGTCGGTGTCAGAACTTAAAGTGTTCCTCGGTTCAAATGGCCAATGTTGCGTATTTTTTCAACCGTCAGTCGTAGCATCGATCTATCTATTCCAATAGCTCTGAATGGCTGGGTAAATGCTAGTGGAAACCTCGTTCACCATGCACAGTCGTTCGATCACCGCCAGTAATGAAGTGTCCCTCAAGGTCCCTTAAGCATGAAATTGGTGATCTTTGTGGGGTCATATCTAAAAGCTTGTGCAAGGTAGAATCAATCTATCAGTTGCTACAGGACTGTGTTGCTGGGGCCTATAAAAGCGTATCTTGGTTTTTAGAGATTCAACTTCATTTAAATTTGGCAACACATTCTCGGTCGATGTCAGAACTCAAAGTGTTTTTTAGTTCAAATAGCCAACATTGCGTATCTCTCCAACCATTGGTCATAGCATCGAACCATCTATCCCAATAGCTCTAGATGGCAAGGTAAAGCCTAGTGGCAACCTCATTCACCACGCATAGTTGTTCAACCCCCGTCAATGACTCCGGGCTAAAGTGTCCCTCAAGGTCCCTTAAGCATGAAATCAACAATATTTGTGGGGTTGTATCTCAGAGCTCATGGGAGGTAGCATGGATCCATTAGTTGCTATGGGACCATGTTATCAAGGCCTACAAAAGCCTATCTCAGTTTTTTGAGATTCAACTTCATTTAAATTCGGCAACACATTCTCGGTCAGTGCCAAAACTCAAAGTATTCCTCAGTTCAAACGGCCAATGTTGCGTATCTTTCCAATCGTCGGTCGTAGCATCGATCTATCTATTCCAATAGCTCCAAATGGTCGGGTAAACTCTAGTGGAAACCTCATTCACCATGCACAGTCATTTGATCACTGCCGATGACTCCATGCTGAAGTGTCCCTCAAGGTCCATTAAGCATGAAATCAGTGATCTTTGCAGGGTCATATCTCAGATCTCATGTGAGGTAGAATCAATTTGTTAGTTGCTACAAGACCATGTTGCTAGGGCCTACAAAAGCCTATATCAGTTTTTAGAGATTCAACTTCATTTAAATTTGGCAACACATTCTCAGTCGATGTCAAAACTCAAAGTACTCCTCAGTTCAAATGGCCAACGTTGCGTATCTTTCCAACCATCAGTCGTAGCATCAAACCATCTATTCCAACAGCTCTAGATGGCCGAGTAAACCCTAGTAGCAACCTCATTTGGCATGCATAGTCATTCGATCGCCGCCGATGACTCTGGGCCGAAGTGTCCCTCAAGGTCCCTTAAGCATGAAATCAATAATCTTTGCAGGGTTGTATCTCAGAGCTCGTGCAAGGTAGCATGGATCCTTCAGTTGGTATGGGACTATGTTGCTAGGGTCTACAAAAGCATGTCTCAATTTTTGGAGATTCAACTTCATTTAAAATCGGCAACACATTCTTGGTCAGTGTCAAAACTTAAAGTGTTCCTAAGATCAAACGACCAACGTTGCATATCTTTCCAATCATCGGTCATAGCATTGATCTGTTTGTTCCAACAACTCTAAATGGCTGGGTAAATGCTAGTGGCAACCTCGTTCACCATGCACAGTCGTTCGATCGCTGCCAATGACTCCATGTTGAAGTGTCCCTCAAGGTCCCTTAAGCATCAAATCAGCAATCTTTGCGGGGTCATATCTTGGAGCTCATGTGAGGTAGAATCAATCCGTTAATTGCTACGAGACTGTGTTGCCAAGGCCTACAAAAGCCTATCCAGGTTTTTATAAATTCAACATCATTTAAATTTGGCAACACATTCTCGGTCGATGTCAGACCTCAAAGAGTTCCTCAATTCAAACGACCAATGTTGCGCATCTTTCCAACCATCATTCGTAGCATCAAACCATCTATTCCAATAGCTCTAGATGGTTGGATAAACCCTATTGGAAACCTCATTTTCCACACACATTCATTCAATCCCCACCGATGACTCTAGGCCGAAGTATCCCCCAAGGTCTTTTAAGCATGAATTCAATGATCTTTGTGGGGTCATATCTCAGAGCTCATGTGAGAGAGCATGGATTTTCCAGGTGCTATGGGACCATGTTGTTGAGGCCTACAAAAGCCTATCTCAATCTTTGAAGATTCAACTTCATTTAAATTTAGCAACACATTCTCGGTCGGTGTCAGAACTTAAAGCATTCCTCAGTTCAAACGGCCAACATTGCATATCTTTCCAACCATTGGTCATAGCATTGATTTGTCTATTCCAATAGCTTTGAATGGCTGGGTAAAGGCTAGTGGCAACCTCATTCACCATGCACAGTCGTTCGATCCCCGCCGACAACTCTAGGCCGAAGTGTCCCTCAAGGTCCCTTAAGCATGAAATTGGTGATCTTTGTGGGGTCATATCTCAGAGCTCGTGCAAGGTAGAATTGATCTATTAGTTGTTATGAGACCATGTTGCTAGGGCCTACAAAAGCCTATCTCAGTTTTTAGAGATTCAACATCGTTTAAATTCGGTAACACATTCTCGGTTGATGTCAGAAGTCAAAGTGTTTCTCAGTTCAAACAGCCAACGTTGTGTATCTTTCAAACCGTCGGTCGTAGCATCGAACCGTCAATTTCGATAGCTCTAGATGGCTAGGTAAATGCTAGTGGAAACCTTGTTTGGCACACATAGTCATTCGAACCCCGCTGACGACTTGGGGCCGCAGTGTCCCTCAAGGTCTCTTAAGCATGAAATCAATGATCTTTGTGGGGTCATATCTTAGAGCTCATGTGAGGTAGAATTGATCCATTAGGTTCTATGGAACTATGTTTCTAGGGCCTACAAAATCCTATCTCAGTTTTCAGAGATTCATGTTCGTTTAAATTTGGCAACACATTCTCGGTCGATGTCAGAACTCAAAGTGTTCCTCAATTCAAATGGCCAACGTTGCATATCTTTCCAATCGTCAGTCGTAGCATCAATCTATCTATTCCAACAACTCCAAATAGCTGGGAAAATGATAGTGGAAACTCCATTCACCATGCACAGTCATTCGATTTCCACCGACAACTCCATGCTAAAGTGTCCCTCAAGATCCCTTAAGCATGAAATCGGTGATCTTTGCGGGATCATATCTCAGAGCTCGTGTGAGGTAGAATCAATCTGTTAGTTGCTACAGGACTATGTTGTCAAGCCCTACAAAAGCCTATCTCAATTTTTAGAGATTCAACTTCTTTTAAATTTGGTAACACATTCTCGGTCGATGTCAAAACTCAAAGTGTTCCTTAGTTCAAACGGCCAACATTGCGTATCTTTCCAACTATCAGTCATAGCATCGAACCATCTATTTCAATAGATCTGGATGATTAGGTAAACACTAGTGGAAACCTCATTTGCCATGCACAGTCATTCAATCCCTGCTAGTGACTTTGGGCTGAAGTGTCCCACAAGGTCCCTTAAGCATGAAATTAGAGAACTTTGCGGAGTCATATCTCAAAGCTCGTGTGAGGTAGCATGGATCTGTCAGGAGATATGGGATTGTGTTTCCAGAGCCTACAAAAGATTATCTCAATTTTTGGATATTTAACTTCATTTAAATTTGGCAACACATTCTCGATCGGTGTCAGAACTCAAAGTGTTCCTCAGTTCAAATGGCCAATGTTACGTATATTTCCAACCATCGGTCGCAGCATCAATCTGTTTGTTCCAACAGCTCTAATAGCTGGGTAAACACTAGTGGCAACCTCATTTGCCATGCCCAGTCATTCGATCCCTGCTGACAACTCCAAGCCGAAGTGTCCCTCAAGGTCCCTTAAGCATGAAATTGGTGATCTTTGTGGGGTCATATCTTAGAGCATGTGCAAGGTAGAATCAATCTATCAGTTGGTATGGGACTGTGCTGCTAGGGTCTACAAAAGCCTATTTCAGTTTTCAGAGATTCAACTTTGTTTAAATTTGGCAACACATTCTCGGTTGATGTCAAAACTCAAAGTGTTCCTTAGTTCAAATGACCAATGTTGTGTATCTTTCAAACCGTTAGTCGTACATCAAACTGTCAGTTCCAATAGCTCCAGATGGCTAGGTAAATGCTAATGGCAACCTCAATCGGCACACACAGTCGTTCAAACCTTGCTGCCGACTCTGGGCTGAAGTGTCCCTCAAGGTCTCTTAAGCATGAAATCAGTGATCTTTGTAGGGTCATATCTCGGAGCTCATGCAAGGTAAAATTGATCCATTAGGTGCTAAGGGACCATGTTGTCAGGGCCTACAAAAGCCTATCTTGGTTTTCAGATATTCAAGTTCATTTAAATTTGGCAACACATTCTTGGTCGATGTCATAACTCAAAGTGTTCCTTATTTCAAACTACCAATGTTGTGTATCTTTCAAACCGTCGGTTGTAGTATCAAACCATCAGTTCCAATAGCTCCGAATGGTCAGGTAAACGCTAAAGGAAACCTCATTCAGCATGCACATTAGTTCAAACCCCACCGATGACTCCGAGCTGAAGTGTCCCTCAAGGTCCCAAATGCATGAAATCAGTGATCTTTGCGGGGTCATATCTCGAAGCTCGTGTGAGGTAGAATCGATCCATCAGGTGCTATGGAACCATGTTGCTAGGGCCTACAAAAGCTTATCTCAGTTTTTAGAGATTCAAGTTTGTTTATATTTGGAAACACATTCTCGGTCGATGTCAAAACTCAAAGTGTTCCTCAGTTCAAATGGCCAATGTTGCATATCTTTCAAACCATCGGTCGTAGCATTGAACCGTCAGTTCCAACAGCTCTGAATGGTCAGATAAATGCTAGTGACAACCTTTTTTGACACACACAATCATTCAAACCCCGCTGACGACTCTGGGCCGAAGTGTCCCTCAAGGTCTCTTAAGCATAAAATCAATGATCTTTGTGGGGTCATATCTCAGAGCTCATGCAAGGTAGAATCAATCCATCAGGTGCTACGAGACCATGTTATTGAGGCCTACAAAATCCTCTCTCAATTTTTAGTGATTCAATTTTTTTAATATTTGGAAACATATTCTCGGTCGATGTTAGAACTCATAGTGTTCCTCAATTCAAATGGCCAACATTGCATATCTTTCCAACTGTCAGTTGTAGCATCAAACCATCTGTTCCAACAGCTCTAAATGACCAAGTAAATTATAGGGGAAACCTCATTCGGCACGCATAGTAGTTTGAACCCTATCGATGACTCTAGGCCAAAGTGTCCCTCAAAGTCTCTTAAGCATGAAATCAACGATCTTTGTGGGTCATATCTCAGAGCTCGTGCAAGGTAGAATGGATTCATTAGGTGCTACGAGACCATGTTGCCAGGGCCTATAAAAGTCTATCTTAGTTTTCAAAGATTGAAGTTTGTTTATATTTGGAAACACATTATCGGTCGATGTCAGAACTCATAGTGTTCCTTAGTTCAAATGGCCAACATTGCATATCTTTCCAACTGTCGATCATAGCATCGAACCATTTGTTCCAACAACTTTGAATGGTCAGATAAATGCTACTAACAACCTTTTTTGGCACACACAGTTGTTTAAATGACATCGACGACTCCAAGGTGAGCAGTAGGATGAGTGCAAATATGTATTCTAGTGTTGGTCATTAACAATTAGTCAGTTAGGGGACAATTAGAAGTTAGTTTGTAAAAGCATAAGGTTGCACATCCACATCTGCCATAGCAATCTTATTAATAAAAGAACTCTTGCCAACATTAGGGTACCCCAAGAATCCTTATATTATATTTATATATTTATGCATTCATTTCATTACTTTTGTTATTATTACAGTCAAGGAATTGACTGTTATTGAGGATAGTGACTTGCATTTGTAGGATAGCTAGCAAGTTAAACATACATCGATAAACATACAAGCATAACTATAAGGCATGGGAAATTTACAAAGCAAAGACATCCACATAAACATAAATTAGTATACATCAATACACCAAACACATGAATTGCATACCTAAAACATAAAAAAAAAAAATTTGTAGGGCATGAAGTCAAATATATATGTCCAATAATGTCATACATTGAATATATTCAATACAGTAAAACTGGCTTCCTCAAAGCCAAATGGGTGTACAATGTATCACTGATACAATATACAAAAAATATGTCCACTAATGCCATTTAGGCATACAATCCATATCCCTAATCTAGTCATTTCCCACTAGGGGAAGAAAACAAATCCTGAGCTATCTTCGATTGTCACATCGATGGAGATGCAGTGGATGTCGTAGTCTTTCGAGTGTGCTCACTCATCCTCCTATCTAGACTCTTATGTAGCTTGACCTGATAAAAAAAAAATAGATAGAGATAACTAATATACATTAAAATTGAATTATACAATGACATAAAATTGAATATTGGCTTACCGCTAGCAAATAGTCACTATGTTCATCCACCGAAGGCGCATGCTGGTGATCTGGAGTCATAAGTCCCTACAACAATAATCAAAATAATACTTAAAATACATACATGGATATCATTATGAAATTAAATACAAACTATTAAAATAACAATTATAGTTAAGTGATCTCTTTCATACCTCAGTTAGTGCTTCAGAACTAGCTACTGCTGCAGCTACTCCATGATCTAAAGTATCATAGATAGAAGAAGGAGTCTTTAATGTCAAAAACTGAAAATGAAACAAAAAAAGTAAATTATGCAGTTATCAAGATTTCATATATTTTTTACAACCCTACTAATGAGTAAATGATACCTCCGTGAGGGTTCCACCATGTCCTCCGGTGTGTGGTGTTGAAGTTGAAGCTCCAATATTCAACTAGTGCACATGTACATGGAAAATTATAAGATAACCGGTCATATAAGAATGTACTACTGACATGTTAATTATAATGCATTATTACATGTATACCTATGGACTCAATGGTGACCTCACAAACCTAGGTGAAAGAATGTAATCATCATGCCTCTGGATTTTGATCACAATTTGTTTGGTAATTTAGTCATTCATTCATTAATTAAATATGATCAAGTAAATCAAATTAATATGCAAATAAAGATACCTCAAGGAAAGTTGCACGATGCCCTTTGCTGTCTATTGTGAATGTCGATGGTCCACTAGTGCACATCTAATGCACATGCACAATAAGTTAGGATACAATTATTCATATAATTACATAATAATCAAATATGTTAATTAAAATGTTTTATTCAATACATACTTGTGGAATTGATGATGATGTGTAAAAGGGGACATTAAGATCATTGCCACTTCTACTACCACCACTACCGCCATAGACACTCTTGCCCTGAATTTTCATCATAAACAATATATACTAAATTAAATAGTTATTCTTTTATAAATGAAATATGATCAAAGCAATTTAATGAACATGGAAATATTTACCTGTGTGTCAATGCCAAATGTCATATTTAGAAAGCTATCAGTCATCAATCCAGAATCCTCTTCCTCTCTCTCGCCAGTACCAAATGTGCACAAGCATCGACATGATCGATAAATATGCCCCCTCAAGGATTGACCATAGTCACCCTCAACTAAAGGAGTGGCACACTGAATGAGAGTCTATGTCAAAGCACTAATTGTGTCTAGTGTGTCTGCCTCTACATGTTCCTTCACAATGAAAGGAATACTAACATGATCCACCTGTGGTTTGCCAATAGTAGACCTAGGTGCATTAGGGTCATGATGTGCCCCTGCTCGATCAAATGATGACCCCCCTCCTCTACCCTGAGAATCTAGAATGTCAAAATAATTTGGCACCTCCTTGAGTACAAACTCGCAATAGAGATTCCTCAAGAAATATATAGGAACCTCATGATTGTTACAAGGAGGCGAATCAAAGACCATCCACCATCTTTCCCAAAAATTATTTTTAATGTCTTCATTTATGCACCAATGAATTAGGAACCTCCTTGTTGTAGTTCTAAGAGTATTTGCATCCCCTGGTTTTTTAAATAGCTGGAAAATGTCATCTTTTGTGATTTTTTTCTTTTTTATGTTTGCATAAGATAGTTTATTTTCATAATATTGTTTTTGTTATTCTCTTTTATCCTACCATAAATTATTTTTCCCACTAACCACACTTACGTGGGTCAAGATTGCTTCCAATGATTTTGCAAGTCTTTCCCTTCCGGGATTTGTACCACTAGAATCTTTTAACCTATTAATTAAAGATTCTAATTCTTTTTACCCTCTTTAAATTTGGTTCATCAAATTTTGTTGTGTTCTAGGAGGAGGTTTCTCGATTGGTGGGGGAAATTGAGGTTCATTTTCTTCATTTGTTTCTTCATTTGGTTCTTCATTTAGTTCTTCATGAGGAGACAGAGGGTTTGGTGGAGGGTTTGGAGGAGAGTTTGGTTGAGGAAGATTATTTCTTCCTGGCAATTAAAAAAATTACATTTTAAAATCTTCATTACACAACAAATTTTAACAAAACAAATTACAACAAAACTAAAATTTTAAAATAAATAAGAGGCATGGGCTGCAAAAACACTTACCTCTTCTTCCGGATCGAACTTGACGATCCCATGGAGCCATTTGATGGATGGATGAACAAAAATAATCAGTTCACAAGCAAATATAACCGGGCGTGCGTGCTTTAGAATCCCTTCTTAGCTGAAAACACGGGTTTGAGAAAGCAAAATGAGCTTTCAAACCCGTGCAACAAGTTTTATAAGGGTTTTTTAAAAGGGCGTGCACCCTACAGGGTGTACGCCCTTTGAAAAACACTAAGTGTTTTCCAAAGCATGTGCACCCTATAGGGCACATGCACTTTGGTTTGGATTGCCCAAGCCATAGGCCGTGTGCCCTATAGTGCATGTGCACTATGCACGATGGGGGGCCAAAAAGAAAAGTGACATCTTTTTGGTCCCCCATCTCTATGCACTTACCCTAGTATCAGTTGAGATTCTAAACAGCATATTACATATTGATTGGATCATATAAGACATGTCATGTAGTGACATATCTCAATGTTAACTTAGTTTACATAGAGACATGTCCCTATAGGACATGCCTCCTCCCCTCATATATGTTGTGAGTGTATTGTATCTTGTTAGTATAGAAAAACATACAGTGTGAATCAAATGCAACATTCACATATATATTTGGTATTATTGAATCAAAGTAATTTGAGTGACATTCATAAAAAATGTAGATCCAAAATTGAGTCAAGCATCTTTTGATTAATATAATATATTATTATATATATATATATATCTATCAAGATCTTATTAATATTATTATTTTGATAGGTAAAAGGCCTAGGCCATAAATAATTTTATTAGTTCAAATAAATTTTTACAATGTTACCCCATTCAAGTGCAAGCACTGGGGGAAAAGAATGGGGAAGAAACACCCTTGGTATTATTTGAGACCCTAGGTTTGGATTATGACTCATTTAGTACAGCTTCCACAAAATTTTTGGATAGTCTCCTGAGAAGACAAGTTCTTCCCTTACAAAATTTGGAAGAAATAAGACTTGTTACTGACTAAGCATGTTGGTATAATGTTACAATTTCATCCATGGGATTCTCATATAATACAAAACAACTAAGGGGTGTCAACACTAGTGAACACTGAAAAGTTAGGTAACATGTATCTATTGTCCATTCCTATGTGAAGTCTTATCAGTAATCAATCCAGCGTCACAATTTAGGTCCAATTAGTCCCTGCCAGACAGAGACCCACTTTCCATTCTCATGTTCCATAGACCCTAAAAATCCTCAATTATCTCCTTGGCTAAGATCAACATTAGTATCTTATATAAAAAGGAAAACTAATCAAATAATTCCCTAGGAGGAAGACTTCCAATACTTTTCTTTCTATTGACCAACAAATAGGCTTAGCTAACCTATCTTCATTGCCTTGGCTAGAGGAATCTCCTCATTCTCCATTTTTGGACCCGCAATTTCATAACATACATTCCCCTTTTCCATTTCCATGCAATTTACTCATTAATTGCCATTAGTTGTTAGACCAAGCATAACCCATAATCATGATAACTAACACATTGAAATATTTAGCAACTTTAGTTAATCAAAATAACCAGAAAAACCATCAAACAAAAGTAGTAGAAGACAGTCCCGAATGACCTCCAAAAATAACAAAAGTAACTGAAACATAGATTATATTTTAACATTTTGTATTATAAACCATAACTAGCTCTATGTGCTAAAAGATAATAATCTCTATTATTTGAGCTTCTATTCATTAATAAATATTAGAAATTGTTCCCAAAATGACCAGACATGGAACATTACTTCATCTATTAGAGGCCTATTCATATATCTACTAATAATGCGTACAAGTAATTTATATCATGAATAATCTACAAATTTGGAAAGGTGATCAAGTTAGGTGTATGTGATGCATTCCATAAATATGATTGGTGAGATTATAACCAAAATAAAAAAAATGAACCATATGCAAATTGGGAGCAAAGTAACTAATAATGTTAGTAACATAGAATTATCTAAATATGTATGAGGATAGTGAGGGGAGAATCAACATAGAAATGAGTCTAAAGAGAATGCATGGGAGCATAGGCCCAAAGGGTGATAAAAGAGGATCATCGCCACAAATGCATAGTCTTATGAGTTAGACATAAGAACAAATTTTACTGAAAATAGAATGGACCAAGCAACTGAACTTTCCATACTATCTAATGATAAAACCATATCTTTCATAATAGTAAAAAAGTATTAGTTAACCAGAGTTTAACCAAAACACCACCAATGAGAGTATTCAAGTATGAGAAAAATAACACTGATGTCCTTTCAAAAGAAAAATTCATAGTATGTATATTCCTAATCCTCCCACTAGAAAAGGCATTCCTATCATAGAAAAATACCCTTTCCTTTCCTATCCACACCCTCCTTGCTAGGACTTGTCTTGTTCGCATCCCTTCCTAGTATTTTTCATCTCCTATCCTTGTTTGTGTCATCCTCATACCTAGCCTCATCCTCCACCAGGGAGGAGGTGTTTTCCACTTCCACAACCTCCTCGTAGCCTCCTATGCATTCTTTGACAAGATATTGAGTGAACCAGATAGTATTGTTTGGCCTTTTTATGCAAAAGAGCCAAAGAAGAAAGTTTAGGTTACGATTCATGCCTAGACCCTCTCTTTGAATATTTCCCAATTCTCCACCCATAGGATGGGATATTGTGGGACTGGTTTTTTTCTAATGATGTATTGTCATAGTTCCAAGCTTTTGGGATCATTAGTATTACATCAATGTTATTCAAAACCTTGTCTATGTCCCCAAGAATGTCTCCTATGAAGAGACTTTTACATAGATTTTTTATAGTTACTTTTTGTCTCTCAAAAAACATTGCTAAGGCCAGAAACCTTAACACTATGTCTAAATTAACCCTAGTTCTATCCACATTATAGATGTATTCATCAAAAAAAAAATTCATAACCATTCCAATAACCAATTCATGGTGAAATTTTAAAATACCTCTCATACGCTCCACTGTGATTATATTAGAGACTTTTGTTTGGAGATTTATCCCAAACTACCTTACCGGAGTATCCATTGCAATTACAACTTGGAGCAGTGAAAGACTGTAGTGAATTTATGAAACTTAGTTGCTATCCATGGATAGATAAATATGACTATTGGTGAACGGTAAGAGGCATCAGACCATAGTATAAGATGTGACGAAACCACCTTATAATGATGAGGGATGTGAGATGACGAGGCTTCCCAGAAAACCATGCTCGTTAAATCATGTGAAATCTCTATTCAAGAATGAAAGAGTAATATTTCCTATTGATGCAAAGGTAAATGATACACTTCTAATTAATAAAAGGCCATGTGAAGGTACAATTCACTAAGATATTAATAATGAGAAGTAGTGCCTATAGATTTCTTAGTAAGATTTCCAATAATTAATCAATACACCGACGTATGTGTATCTATAAGTGCTAAAAGGATCCTAGTAATAAATGAGGATAAAAATGCCTTTCTAATTCTAATAAAATTTTCCATATTAAATAAATCCTAGTTAAACTCTCTTAAGTTGTTATCTCTAAACTTCCTTCTACAAATTATAAAATTCCATCAGCACCTTTATTGGCTAGTTGTTCAATTTGTGTGTTCCCTTCTCTAAAGATGTGATTGATGGTCATCTTTCTAAAAGATTGAAAAAGGATGAGAGCTCAAGATAGAATGGCATTCAATCTCCAATTTGACATAGACCCTCTTCAGATGGCATTAATGATAATTTCCAAATCCCCTTCGATTTCTTATTTCTCTATCCCCAATTTTTTACATAATTTCAGCCCTTTCACAAGGACCATCAATTCTACCTAGTTATTAGTCTATTTTCCTATTGGTTGAGCATTTCTTGCAACTTCTATGTCTTCTAAATTATGAACACTACATCCAATCCCTGTTATTCATGGGTTCCCCCTAGAAGCCCCATCAAAATTTAGTTTGAACCACCCTCTCTTGGGCGGAAGCCATTGACATTCTTATCTCATTCTTGCCTTATCCTTGGCTCCTAATCCAACATATGGTGGAATTTGGAGCCCAGACCATCTTCCTCTCATCTTTTCATCCCAATGAGTCATCTCTACTTCTTTTTTTTGTTGGTTCATAATTATGCTATTCATGGTTTCTATGATGGCAACCTCAATCTTGTTAACAATTTGTCTCCTCTCCATTTTTTTACCCTAAAAGATACATTTGTTTCACTCCTTCCATATCTCCCATATCACCAAGGAAGGGGTCATTACCCATAATCCCTCATACATACACCTTTTATTAATGATAGGCCATACTTGGAACATACCCATGATGGTCTTAGGGAAGGCTGAGGTCCATCCAAGCTTACTACTTAGCCATTTATAGCATTGATTGGAAAATGTGCAATTAAATAATAAATGGTTTTTATCCTCTTCATCTTCTTGACATAGAGACACCTATTCGGGCCTTCATACCTCATTTTTTTAATCTATCCATTGCTAGTATTCTATTATGTAGGGCCAACCAAGAAAAAATGTCTGCCTTGGGTAAGCAATATTTGTCCCAACATAAATTTATAGGGAGTTTAGACTTCAGCCTCAATTTTTTTCTTACCAGGTAGTCATATCCTTCCTTTTTATTGTATTCTCTCTTACTAGAACCATCCCATACTAGAATGTCCTTGCTTAAGTTTAACGTTATACTTCTATTACTTAGGATCCTTGAAAGTTCCACCTCTGTAATTTGGATGTCTATTATATCTATCACCTTTCATTTCCATCCCAAGTCCCCTTTTGTAGTCTCAATATAATCCTTTACATATTTTCCCCATCTTGACTCCAACATTGCTTTGGAAGTACTAAAATAGGATAGCTCTTCTATAGATTTGTACCCTCCCTAGGATTCTAACCAGAATAAAGCGTCCTCACCTATTTCTAAGTTCTAGATGATTTTTTCATGATAACACTCCTACATTACAACATATATTTCCATATTCTAGACCATCTAGGGGGTTTTTTTTCTCTAAATATGTTTATAGGATCATCATTAATTAGGTCTTTATGAATCAAGATATTAGCCCACCTAAGGTGTAGATTCTTGAACATCCTCCACGCCAACTTTTCTCCAAGGTATTTTCCCTATTCGTGAATGTTTTTGATGTGTGTCCCCCATTCCTCTTTGGGCCTATAGACTTTATCCCAAGATAATAGTGAAAATTTCCTTTTATCTCCTACACCCTACTAGAAGAAAATCCTTAGATATTTATTTAATTCCTCTCTTTTGGTTACTAGAAGGTTAATACATAATAGTTGGTAAATTTAGTCATTTCTAAAAGTACTGACTTAACCATAGTATCTCTTCTTGCTGAGGAAAACCACTTGCATTTCCATGTGTTAATCCTCTTCGTAATTTTATTTATCGTAACATCCCATAGGTTGGACGATCTACAACCCTTATCTAGGGGGAGTCCTAAATATTTACATGGAATTTTGCCTTATTTAAAATTGAGCATTTTACATATTTCTTTTTTTTTTAGTATTAATATTGAAGAAGAAGACTTATGACTTTTCCAAGATAATTTCTTGTCTTGAAGCTTCTGTATAGAAGTATAAAGCATCCTTGAATGCTTTCGCTTCTCTTTTCTCTCCCTTCCCATAAAGAATTGTATCATCCACAACTTGTTGATGAGCGATCAGTTCCATACTACTCATTATGTTGATTCCTTTGATTCTATATATCTCTCTATCTTTAGCTATTGATCTTCCTAGGGCCTCTACCATGATAATAATAAACCAAAAGGGAGAGATTGGATCCCCCTATTTTAATCCTCTAGAGACATCACAAAAACCTTATGGGGTCCCATTAACTAAGATTGAGATTTTAAGGGAAGAGATGCATTCAAAGATAAGATTAATCCATGATTTAGCAAAACCGAAGGCCTCCAGACACTTACATAGAAACCTCCACTCTACCTTATCATACACTTTTTTAATGTCAAGTTTAATGAGTATACTAAGGACTTCATTCCTTTTTACAGAGTGTGTGGCTTCTTGAGCTATACTCACTCCATCGTAAGTTTATCTTCCTAGGGAAAAGCATGTTTGTTCCTCACTAATTAAAAGAGGAAAAAGATTTTGTAGCCTATTAGCTAGGGTTTTGGTGAATAATTTATATAAAGTGTTTCATAGTGTAGACACCTAAATTTGATTACATTATTTGGTAATTTTATTTAGTCTTTCCCTAGGCATTTTATTAATTAAATATTATTATTTAATTAATTTATGTCATCCCCTAGTTAATTAATTTAATTAATTAACAATAGTCCAATTAATTATCTAAATGACAAACCTATAGTCTGATAATTAATTAAATCCCTATTCCTCTATTAATTTAAATGGATACATTTATCTAAGTAAATTAAGTCATAAACCCTTTTTCCTCCCACTTGGAATTAAATTAAATATTTAATTCTAAAAATCTTAATTCTCCTCCACTCATTCTCTCTCCTCCATCTCATCTCCCTAATCCTCCACTTACCAAGCCTAATCACCTCTTAAGCATGTGCACAATCATAATCCAAGATTAAGAAAGGCTAATCCCACTCAAAGTCAACCCCTTATGACATCACCTCCACATCCTCCAATGAGAAATCAAAAGCCTCTTACACCTCTTACACACTTGTCCCCTCTCACACCTTCCAAAGGTGCCTCTCCTCTAATCCTCCACCATTGTGACACTTGTCACAATACTATGCATTTGAGAAAGCACAATTCATGTGCTCTCTTTTGGATGCATCTCCACCTTTGCTCACTCCTCTTTTGCCAGTTAATCTTGACTGTCCATTTCACCCTCCTTTTCTATAAAAGAGAAGCTCTCCTCCTTCATTTTCATCCACCATTAAAGTAAAGTTATCATGCCATTTTCTCTCTTGAAGCTTGAAGCATAGATCCTTGAGCACACATCCAATCCTTTGAACAAATCTTCTACATCTTGAAGGTTTGCTTGAAGGTTTTATTGCTTTTGAATGTTTTTGTCTTCATTTTGTAGGTCTTAGCATAAGTGTTATCTAGTTCTGTATTGTTGAATGCTTAGCTTGCTTTTCATTCTTAGCACTACATTTTTAGGTATTACATTTTGGCACGACCATTGGGACCCACTTCAAGGGTCATTTCTCTTAATATTTCACCTATTTTCTTTGCAAAACTAATGCCATACTAAGTTTTCTTGTTGTTTGAGTGTGTTGCAAGGAGTTTTTTGGTATTTTGCAAGTTCAGGGCCAAAGAAGGAGCATTTCCACAACCATTCCCATCATTGGATTTTACACAACAACAACTTCTGAAAATCCATAATTTTGCAAGAATGCTCGTACGGACATGGGAACGCTTTTATGGCCTCGCAGGAATGCATTCCTGTAGAAAAATTTTGTATTCTATTATTTTTATACTCTCTATCTATATTTTGGAAAATAACTCGACTATACCTTTTTCATGGGATCACATCCCTGCAATGCGGGAATGCGTGTTGACCAAGCGGGTTTGCCTGTGTACCTTTTTTAAGCTGTAGTATGACATTTTCTGCATTTTTATTTTTGCCCTCATTCTCGCATCACGAGATCATTGTTTGACCTTCTGGGAATGTTGTTTTGACCTAGTGAGATTGATAGTAACCATCTCTTAGCCGTACAACCCTATTTTTTTTTAGTTTTTCCTACCTTCATTCCCGCAACATGGGATCGAAAGTTGACTTGCAAGAATGAGGTTTGACTTGTGGGAACACGGTCGTAGGTATTGATTCTATGTTTTGTTGTCTTTCTATCATTTTGGTTTATCTGACAGTCTTGTGGGAACGCCCGTACAGCTCTACGGGAATGCTCTTTTCTGCTGTAGGATTGCAAGTTTTGCAGGAACGCAGGTTAATATTTTAAATCAAAATTAACTAACTTTTATTTGGTGCATTAAAAAGAACAGTGTATGCCAAACAACACCTCATATTTTTGATTTGGGTTTAAAATGAACAAAGGTTAAAATTGAACAAAGAAAACATCACACTTCTTTTTGGTGCTTAAAAATCAATTTATTCAATCTTGAATGGCTAAGGAACAAAGAATCAATGCGATGAACACTTCTTTTGGTGCTTAAAAATTGATTAAACACTATCTTGAATGTTAAAGGGAGTAAAGTTTTTCTTATTTTTTTGCAAATCAAATCTCTATTTCAAGCATTGTCATTTACGTTTCAAAACAAAGAACCTTGCATGCTAAACATGAGTGTTTGATGTTCTAGGATAGAAAACACTTATTCTTAATAGGTTCACTTTGGAATTAATTCTTCTTGGTGTGTTTGAAGGAGTGTTTTTCAACACTTCCTTAGAGCTTTTCATTTTTTGGATAAACCTTGTTATAGTAAGCGATGTGGAAGCAATCTACTTGTATCCGTATCCTCTCCCCTTGCCTTCACGGATCTTGGGTGAAGAGAAAGATCAAGTTCGATTGACAACACTTCTAGTGAGGCCTGTCTAGAGAGAAAAGTGCTTTCTCTTTAGAGAACGACCTCGAACTGGTAATTCCCCAGCCGGTATATAAATAAGGTGCTAAGTAAACTCTCACCTATCCCCACAAGCTTAGGTGAGGCATGTTGATGGTAGCCTGAGGTAGGTGAATATCCCTATGATTTTGGCATGGTCAACTAGGCTCTTAAGTGAGTCACGCGCGTAGAAACTGATTGGGGGGATGCCACGGACCTTACTAGAAGCCATTAATTAGAAGCCTACCCAATCTACTCCCAAAGGTATCATAATCTTTGTGCAAGGATCGACCCAAGTGGTTTCTTGGGTCACCTGAAGATTACTCACCATATGTATTCCTCTTTTTGGATATCAAGTTGTGGGCAAAGGTTGTGATACTAGCCTGTCTTGTAGGTAGAAAGTGCTTGTATGTGTTCTCGAAAGTGACTTGACTCAATGAAAACATCTATTGAACATACACAATATCGAAATTACAAAGTTCTTTTTCCAAGAGAGATCATCTGCCTGTATCCTCCAAGATTGCTTTGTCTCTTGTGAGGACTGTTTGTCAAGACATTATCCTGAAAGCATAACCAAAGTTTGTTCAAAATCAAGTCTAGGAATACTTGCTATAGTCACTTCCTAGTTTGATCTAATCCAACATCCTGAGAACTATTGCATTTTTATGATCCATGACCCAATCTATGAAGCATAAGAAAGCTAAGTTACCCATCACATGTGCATATCGAGAGAAGAAAGTTATAGAAAGAAAGCTCAAAGATTGTTAGCATATTGTCACTATAGCCCAAAAAGAAAAGTATCAAACCCAATTGGACAACATACAATACAATGCAAGGGTTAAATAGTTTTCTTTTTGAATCCGATTTGATTGCCTCTTTGTCAGATGAGAGAGTGAAGACTAGTTGGCACAATCTCCTCCTCTTTCAAAACTGTGAAAGTTGTCATAGCATCCCCCATCTTAGTAACCTAATAGGTGCATTTCCATCATCCCCTCTTAGGAAGCATCATTTAGTACCATTATCCTAAGTCACTATCCTAGATCCATATCATATCCAAGAACTCACCTTGAGTTGTCCAATCCTTGTTAGACAAATCAAAATCTCAAAGCTTCACCCATTTGACTAAGCATTGTCTAGGGTAGCTAGTACCTGCTTTTGTCAACCTCATCATCTCGATCCAAAGATTGGTCCACACTAGTAAGGATCCCATTGTCCAAAGATCACAAATCTATCTGAGGATGACAATCCATGTATTTTGATCCCTCATTAGGAAAGGTAACCCATCTTGATCCTTTGCTAAGTAGCACATCACTAAGAATCTTACATTTAGCTCATCACCTAGTTTGTCTTAGTCCCAAGATCCTCATCCCTAGCATCATTCCAATACATCACCCCTCATCTTAGGGCTTTGCATTTTCATGCCTACTATGACATGATCAAAGAAGAGAAAAGGGATGGACCCCATAATCAGGCCACTAGCTCGACAGATCCAAACGAGTCCACGAGGGAAATGGTGATGTATGACCCCTAGGCAACAATAGTTCAGAACATGTGGGAAGATCCTAATGAAGCACCCACTACCAAATCCATGGAGGCTTTCATGTCCCTTCTAGAACATGCACAAATGGTAAGTACAATCATTTCCCAGAATCATCTTACTATCTTGGAAAACTATGCGTAGGAGGGTACTCCCATCCCACATCAGTTACATACTTTTGACCCTACAAAACCCCTCCACATCCCCACCGATGCCAATCCCTTTGTCATCCAAAAACTCCATGCTCCAAGCATGAAAGTATCTCACATAGCCTAACTGGTCCCTCATCTCTTGTAATCCAGCACAACCACCCAAAGCACACCCCAAACTGCACCTTTCTCCATCATGGGTGCAATGCCTTTGCCTATTTCCACACAGTTAGCCACACAAAGACCACCTCCCACGTAGGCCACTACATAGACAATCCCTCCACCACTTGTCAACCAAACCCCCATTTTGACATAAGGAGTAGTGCATGCCACCCCATTTGCATCCACCCAGGCCATCACACAATCCCAATCCGTGCAAGTCCCTCCTACATCTGTCACCTGCGCACAAGTCCAACAAGTCACCTTCATAATAGGAATGCCACCCATGACAACCCAGAACCCTCCACTCACATCACAAAATCCCACATTCATAGCAACCTCCACAATGCAACACCCAGTCAGGCTCGGTGCCACTTGGAGCCTTAACCAAGCACAAATGAATGCCATGGGCATACCTACACATGACCAACTATACCAAACAACCCCTCAGTAACAAGCTCCCCCCAAAGCTGTGCAACAAACACATCCACCTCCTTCCATGGTGACTTTTCCCACCTTCACTAACTACTTCTCTATGCTATTAGTCACTTAGTAAACCATTCCTCCACAATCACAGTAGCTCGGCGCTACCTATCCCACTAACTCCCATACACAATGACCCATAGTGCACACCCAAGCCACCATCCCCCCTCTTAGCAATGCGGGTATGCACCCATCCTACATTGGCCAAGCTCATCACCAATCCTAGCCACAACCATTCTATCAACCTCCCCCACAACAACAATACTTTCCAAATGCACAAGCCAATCCCCTCATCCCACAGTAGCAAGCCTTGCCGCAGTAAGCACCTATGCTACACTAGCAATATGTCACTCAGCAAGCCAACCAGAACCCATTCCTGATGACCTTTTTAGCTAGGAAATCCTTGTTCTCTAGCTCACCATATCTTCCACACATCCCTCTATATTCACCCGCACCATCTGATCCATTCTCATTGGGAGTACCCACTCCTGCACCTGCCAAGTCAGAATGGGAAGAAATGAGAAATGCTATCAAAGAGCTCAAGACTGGTACTGAGGCTAAGACATTTAAATTCAAGGAGGTATGTCCCTATCCATTTGATAGATCAATCACAACAATCCCCTTCCCTAAACATTTTGACACACCAAAGTTTGACAAGTATCAAGGGAAGGGTGATCTAGTCAACCATGTCAAAGAGTTCTACATGGCATGCCAGGAGGTGGCATTCAATGACATATTCCTAATGCAACTTTTTCCCAAGAGTTTGGGAGGCCCTTCCCTTGAATCATTTTACAAAATACCATATGGATCTGTTTCCACATTTCCAGAGCTTTCAGAAAAATTCATAGCCCAATATGCACACAACATTGAGAACGAGCTCACATTATTGGACTTGTGCAATACCAAACAAAAGGGGGGTGAGACCTTGCTGACTATCTGCAACAATAGAAAAATCTCACCATGAGATTGTCATACCAACTGCCAGAAAAACATCTCACCAAAATCTTCATTGATAATCTACATCCGAAGTTGTCCCATTTTATGATGATGAATTGTATCCAAACATACCAAGACATTAAAGGGAAAGGCATGGATATCGAGTGAGCTCTTTTGGACAATGGTAGCATCAAACATTATAAGGAAAGCTCTCAAGATAGACCAAACAACGAGTGTTCTCGATATTGGAACAATAATAAGAACGTGGTCACTGATGGGGCCACAGATACTAGAAATGTCCAAGTTGTGGTCGCAGGTCCTAATCCCCCTCCTCCAACATATCAACAACAAGTGCCTACATATCAGCAGCCCACACCCGTGTATCAATAACCCACACCCGTATATCAACAGCAAGCACCTACCTACCAACAACCACCTTGTCAGCCTCCTACTAATCAAGCCAATGCCATATCTATTACTCAAGGATGAAATAAGCCCCGTGTCTAGAATGACCCAAAGTGCACCTTCACACCTCTTGGAGAACCTTTGGATGCTATCTTCTATAACATGGTTAGTGCCAACCTGGTTGTTTACCCATAGACATGACCCCTTGATGACTTGACACCTAAGCCATCCTGGTACAAAGATAATGAGTATTGTGAATATCACCGTGTTAAGGGACACACTATCATGAAATGCATGAAGCTCAAGCACTATGTCCAGGACCTTATAGACAAAAATGAGATCATAGTCGATTCCCCTCTCCATGTGTCACCCAATGCCAACCTACAAATCTACCAAAATATGTTTCCTAAACACAATGCGTGAAAGACCCAAGTCAATGCTAACCCTCCTATAGACCAAGGCAAAGGTAAACAAGGTGACCATGGCGATGGAAAAGACTATACCACCACTTACATCAATTATGACAAATTTGTCAATTGTGTTAGTACCTGCAAAGAATTTCATGGCTGTATGTCTTTTTCTCTGGCCTCTGCATTATTTTTTTGCCTCTGGTTTGAAACCCTAGTCAAAATTTCATATTTCTAGTGTTTATAGTGAAAAACCCTAAATTTGTCTGAGCCCTATTCTAATTCTTCATTACCTTTTTTAGGCCACTTAAGATCTTTCAATGCATGTGCACATTTCATTTCTTAGTCAGCCACTTGTTCACTTTATCCTTGGTGGTCACATCTTTTTATTTAGCGAATTGGCAAACATGTGTTTGTGTAATATCTAAATGTCTAGCGGTTATGTCTTAACATCTCGCGAATTGGCGAGCGGCTTATCTCTTCTTTAATCACATATTCATGAAGTGCTTGACCTTTTTCATAGAGGGTGATACATGTGGACCTGATGTTAGTATGGAGGCTGAGCGATGAGTTTCCCTTTTGATCAAATGGTTGGCATATCTTCGCATAGAGTGTGTTAGAGGCATGCGATCTTATGCCAGCCGTTGATTCTCCTTTATGTTGAAGCTTTTCAAATAGTTGGGTTCATTAACACGTATGCACAAATGGTGGTTCCTCATTGGCTAAAAGAATTCATGATATGGCAGGTTTTCAGAGGGACCTGTAAGTGAAGAAAAAGTTACATGTCCGCTTGCTAGATATTGCAATGTCGTAGTCCCTGATTCGATGATGCATCTTACATGATAGGGTGGGGTCAGGCTTTCATGACACTGGAAAAAGATTCCAAATCTATGGCGGGTGCATGATCTCAAAGAATCTTCTAAGCCCTTGAGATCATGCGCCAACCATCTAATTCTCCAGGTATGCAGGATGACGGTTGTGGGTCTGCTGACAGGTGTTACAATTGGAGCCTTCTTATTGGTTGTGTCAGTGGGACTGTTTACCAGGTGCTTCTGAGTTGTTCATCTCTGATTGGTCCATGTAATGATGATTTGGCAAGTGTCAGTGGGACCAGGGTTTCTGGCATTTCAAAGGGTTCTAACATTTTGTAGAGGATCAACGATTGGCGCATAATCTCATGGGTTGTGTCAGAGCCATGAGATCTTGCACCCACCATCCAATTTAAAGGCTTGTAAAAGGTGGGTCCTTTGTCAGTGGTGATCAAGCAGATTCAGCGAGTAATATAATGACAGGTGGCACAAGCGGGCCCAGGTGGGGGTCTAAAGTTTAGTAGTTTTGATAAAAGTCTTTGGTAGCTCCAACAAGTTTCCTCTTGTTCACTCATTCACGAAGTAAAGTGGCAGTGCTCTAAAAGGATTTAGCAATTCAGCGAACATGTATTCACGTAGTCTCTAAATAAACTAGTGGAGACATAAAACATTTGGTGAATAGGCGATGGCCTTCAGTCACTAGTTCGCAAAGTGGTCACTGGGATAAGTGTTTTCCTTCATTCACTAAATCGTTGAGTTAAGCCTGGGTTAAGGATTTCATTCTGTGAATAGAAAGGCCTTTGTGGTGTGTTCACCTAATATAAGCTGAGTCTCTTGTTGAGTTAAGTCTTGTAAAGCCTAGGAAATATGAAGATCAGACGACTGCAACTTAAAGTTGATTCAGGTTTGAATATTGACCATTGATTTTCTGTTGGGGCCATGGATATAGTCGTTACCTCCAGAATTTGAATTTTTAAAGGGTTTTCTAGGACAAGAATGACTAAAATTGAATGCTTTAGTAGTTGTGTTAGATAGAAATGATTTTCAACTACTGCAGAGTGGTCCAGAGTTTCATGATTGATTGTAGAGGGTTTGTGCCGTAAAGGAATGGGTAAGAGTTGCTTCAGGCTTGTTGTAGGTGAAGTGATCAGATTGATTAGTATGGTGTATGCAGGATTTTTATTACTTTCTTAGAGAATTATCATAAATGAGGATCATTCTTGGACTTGATCACCTAGTTTTCATCCCCTGTAATAAATCCTAATTGATTTTGTTTGGTTTCGTGGGTGAAACCCTAACCCTAGTCATCTGAAGCTTGTTGCATCTTGTTTTGGGATTCCAAGGTGACTAGTGGTATATATTGCAAAAAAAATTTTGTGGAAGGTTGTTGTTGATGTTATATTGATAGTCAATATAAAAGACTGAACAAGGAGAGCCTAGATTTTGGGTCTGTTTCCCTAGCATTTTGTTATTTGGTAATGTATTGATTCTTCAAATCTTAATGAGAATACACTTGGATTCCAATCTCATATTTGTGTATGTCTTCTTATCTTGTTCTTAGGCTCATATATGTTAATGTCACAAAGTGGGTTAGCATATGGTAAAAAAAGAGTATTGTGATATTATCTTTGAGTTTCTAACAAAGTTGGGATTAAAGTCTTTAAGGTAGTTTCAGTGAGTTCATGGCTAGATAAGGATTTGATGTCCTGGTATGTGAGGGAGAGGGATAGTAGGCAAAGCACTTATTCTGAGCTCGAGAGTGTTTGAGTTAGGGTTTTTAGTTGATATATGTTATTAAGTGACTCTATGCCCTGGGTTAAGGCACTGGTCCATTCTTTGGAAGCAGTCCATCATCATCAATCACACATATAAATGATAAAATATTTCAATCAGTTAGTAAAGGGGTATAAATGTATAATATTTAGTGATTCCTTTTAAGAAGTGAATCAAGGGTACACCCGCCTGAGCATTTTGGCTCAAAGTGTAGGAGGATCCTTGTTGATCCTTGTTAATTGGCCCTTTTCCTTGTAGACTTTGGAGTGGTGATAGAGTCAGTGACATTAAGTTGTCAATCATAGTGTAAACCTGCAAGTAGAAAGAGAAGGGGAACCAACAGGTTGCATCTCCCAGGTCAAACCTAGTGTAAATGTGATCCATGTCAGGGGTGTCGATAATCAATGTGCAGTTACTACCCGTCAAGGCCAGATGTCTGTTGTCGGTGCAAGCACCATGAATATCCACAGTGCTCAATATAATCTCCTAGAACACCTTGGGAATATGCCAGCACAAATCTCCATCCTTGACCTCCTTTGTACATCTCCCCTCCATCAAGAAGTCCTTAACAATGCCCTTCAAGAAGCCCATGTCCCTATAGACATCAACACCATCCAGTTCAAGAACCTTGTAGGGCACCTATCCATACCTTCCACCCTCTCTTTTTAGCCATCCAACATGCCATCCGTCGAACCAGACCATAATCTCCCACTCTGCATTGCCATCATGATCAATGACTTTGCCATCAAGTGGGTCATGATAGATAATGGTTCGGCCCTCAATCTTTGTACATTAAAGTTTTTTCAGTAGATTGGCCTCATAGAAGCAGACATCTCCCATGAGGTGATTACCATCAAGGCCTATGATAATCTAGAGTGTACCTTTGAAGTACTATTTTGTTACCAATCAAGATTCGTCCTATCATCTAGGACACAATATGCCACGTTGTTGATCTTGACCTCCCCTATAACATCCTCCTGGGTCATCCATAAATCCACTCCATCCAAGCAGTCCCCTCCACCTATCATCAATGCATCAAATTTCCATACCAGGGCACTGAGATCACCATCCACATAGATCCCCAACCCTTCGCATATTGTCATGCAATTGAAACCTCATTTCCCCACTCCACTCATTGTCCCAGCATTGACATCGGCACATCAATCACCAGCTCTTCTCGATCCCATTGCAATCCAGAGAAAATCCTCACATCCACCCTTTCCACCATCAAGATCAACAATAAAGGCTATGGAGAATATAGTCTCACTGATGCTTTTGCAGTAGGGTCACTTCCCCTAGATTTGCATACATAAGGATGACCCTCCCACCAAACCAAGGCTCCTCAGGAGGGTCCCATAATAAAGACCATGGGAACATCTTCTTTTATTTTCAATGAAATCCTAAACAGTCAGGAGCTAGCCCCAGATATCAGCCAATGGCTATATGAAGATCCTCCCCCTCTAGATACTAAGGTCCTCAGATAATTTAAAGATAAATACCCCATACCACACAAATGGGAAACTAAACAATGGGACTACCAAGGAGGAGGTCTATGACCTAACGAGGCTAGAATGAAAGAATCTATAGAAGCTTGTAAGAATCCACAAACTCAGGGCCTTGACTTTGATCCCCCTCACCTGCACGTGTGAGGACCCGATGTTGTGACTGGGGGCACCAATTCGTCCAACGTAACCCTTTTGAGAATCCAAGATGAAATCATGGAAGTCAAAGACATCCTAGAGGAGGAAGATAAATGGTCCTATGATGATATCTTTGATGATGAAACCTTCTTGGGAAATTCTATCCTTCACCAACTCACCATCAACCTCATTGACCTCCCCCTCATCCACCCCGACCTCATAGACTGGGACCAACCAAGCGTAGCACATATTGATGAGTTTCGAAGTGAGGAAGCACTCCTAAGATTCATGGGCACCACCAATCAACCATCAGAATGGGGGCAAGAATCAATTGAGGTATATCAGCTCAACCCAAAAGGGTACTTTGGGGAAGAGGAAGTCTCTAGCCGCAAAATGAAAAATAAAAAAGAAAATAAAGAATCCTCATGCAAAAACCCCTCTAGGGCACATCCTGATTCAAAAATAGTAAAAAAAAAGGGCGTATTTGATAGTGAAAACCTCTTTGAGGCACTGGAGGATGGAGACTTGCCTCTTCCTCTTATCCAGGATTACCAATCAGAACAATCATCCATAGTCATTGAAGAGACCAAACCAGTCAACTTGGGCATAGAAGAAATCCCAAGGATCACCTATATAGCAGCATCTCTCACTGAGGTAGAGGAGTTGGCCCTCGTGGACCTTCTTCAGGAATCAATCATAAATTTTGCGTGGTCATATGCCCAAATGCCTAGGCTTGACCCTGATCTCTGTTCATCATCTGGTAGTGAATCCTGATGCTAAACCAGTCAAGCAGAAGTTAAGAAGAATGCATCCAAAATTTTCCTTGTTAGTAAAAGCAGAACTCGACAAGCTCCTTCAGGCTCAAATCATCAAAGCCATTGATTATTTACACTAGATCTCTAACATGGTACCCATGGTAAAACCCTCAGGTGACATAAGAATTTGTACCGACTTCCGAGATCTTAACAAGGCATGTCCAAAAGATGATTTTCCACTGCTCAACATTGACATGATCGTAGACCTCACTGTTGGCTATGAGATGCTGTCACTGATGGATGGATTCTCAGGGTATAATCAGATTAGAATTGCAAAAGCAAACCAACACAAAACTACTTTCACCACACCATGGGGCACGTTTTGTTACAACATGATGCTGTTTGGGCTCAAAAATGCAGGAGCTACCTATCAAAGAGCAATGACCACAATTTTTCATGACATGATCCATAAGATTCTTGAAGACTATGTAGATGACATTCTAGCAAAATCTAGAACACGATGTGAACACCTTGATGTCCTCGAAGAAGTGTTCGATCATCTATGCAAGTATGGCTTAAAATTGTATCCAAAGAAATGTGTATTTCATGTGACATTAGGAAAACTTTTGGGGTTCATTGTATCTAGACACGGCATCGAGATCGATCCTAAAAAGGTAAAAGCCATCATGGAAATGCCTCCCCCTGTAATACCCCAAAAATGGGCTATAGGTTCATTAACCTCCTACATCTTCAAATCGAACCAAATCGACATCGAAGCCCTAACCTAAAGCACATCTAAACATCATCGAATCCTAATTGATTATCTCAAATTCTGCATCAAGGGAATATTCCTAGCAATATTCCTAATTATCTTAATTATCTTTAATTTAATGATTATTTGGCGATAAATCATATTTATCCTAAAGTTTGATTAATTGAATATTCTGAATATTTAATTAATTAGATTTAATTCTGCCACTTAATTATTAAATTAAATTTAATTATATTTATTCCTAATTATTATTATTTATATTTGACAATAAATCAAAATTCATATCATTAATTGATTAAATTATTATTTAATTAATTAAAGCAAGTTGTCATATTTAATGATATTATTTTTGAATAAAAGTTTGATTTAATAATTGATTAACCCATAAATCAATTGTTTTATTTCAAAAATCAGTTAAGTTGACAATAAATCACTTTATTTAGTTATTAATTCATAATTATCTATGTGCACATCAAAGGACTAGTTAAACTCTAAATCAGAAAATCAATGCAAGTTGTTAGCTTTTGGAAACTCAACATCCTTTTTGAGTTCAAAGTTGATCTAAACTTCTAAATTGAGTCAAACTTTGCTTTTGCATGATTTTTGTGAGTTAATTATCTCTTTTATTCCTGATAACTCAAAAATCAACCTGAGTTTATCAAGAGTGATTTATGGCTTTTCCATGCACCTCCAAAGCCCTCGATTTCTATAAAAATAAGGCTCAACTCTTCACAATACATCTACAAATTTGCACAATTACTCTGGTAAATTGACATCTAAAGAATCAAGCTTCTTGCAAATCAACCACCTTTGTGAGATCAATCTTGTTTTCAATTCATTCTAGTTTCATATTGCATATCAATTCTTAGAATCATTGCATATCAATTTTTCATATAGATCAATTTCATACAGTTCTTTCATCATAATTACATCAAAAATCCAAAAATATAGCTTAAATTGCATTCAATTCATATCTAGATTTTGCATTCAAATCCTTCATTTAGGTGTCATCAAGGTCAATGATCTCAATTCCAATCTAAGAGCATCATACTCGCACCTATTAGAAGGCAATAAATCACCTGGTTAGTTTAGTTCCAATTCATTACAGATTTCATTGTTGCTAACCTCTAATGTTTTACTGAAGTGTTGTGTATATAGATCAGGTACAAAATTCACACACACATTTCTGGCACCCATCGTGGGGCCCTGAAATAGGTTTCCCTTCATTTCTATCAATCTTCTATCATTTCTCTATCAAAACTCCCTTGCTACTACCTATTCTGGTGGTATTCTCAGCAAGACATTATTTTTTTTGGCACTTTTTCTATCAAAACTATGATTTTTATTTTCTATCCGTACAAATTTCATATGAGTTTTGTCAGAAACTCATACTAGGAGATACCCACTATCATACGACAATTTCTTTGATCGAGGATCATACCGGCAGAAGTAAAGTGTCATCTGGAAGTTCATTTGTTGTATGATTAGACACCTAGTGTTGTATGAGTTTTCAGACTGTCATATCATTGGACACCCAGTGTCGTACAAGTTTTCAAATTGTCATATGATTGGATACCCACTGTCATACGAGTTTTGGTGCCAGGCTTCAATTATCATTTCATTTTTCTACGCAGTTTGTCAGATTTGATTTTTCAGATTTGGACTAACAGCTAATCTTAACAATTGAAATTCTCTATTTTTTATTGACTCCTGCTGGTTTTGATTGGAAAAAGTGCAAGAATTGCTAAAAATAGGTAAAAATCTACTAAGCGCATTGCAAGGAATTTAGGTAATCTTCTCAGTTGATAAGACTTTGATTTTGGACTTAAAACGAACATCTCATGTGTCTAGCTTGAGTGACTTTTATTGCTTTCCTATCACAGACTTCATTTGGGCTAAAAAATGAACATAGTTTTCTTTTAGTATCTTTGTTACACATAGTAATTAGGCCCCATGAACACTATTTATGGATCTTGAGAGAGTGGGTTTCCAGTGAAACTCTTCTCAACGAAAGATCCCTCGTAGGTGGGGAGGATACTTTGAGAGTCTCACGTTATACTAGATTTGCATGTCCTCAACTTTTGATTGATACATTCTCTCTCTGAAGAGGTTGATAGATCACGAGGGGTTGGCATCATAGATCTTTGTGAGACAATCTTAGTCTTAGCATGTCAAATTTATCTATTTGCTTTGTCTTGGTTAAAAGTGAAAAGGCTAGAGGACTATGCTCTACTCCCTTTTTGGGTAGTATCAGAAACTCAGATCCTTGAATCTGGAACTAGTCCCCATGTGGTATATTTTGTGAGTCACCTTTAGAGAGAGTTAACCATAGTGGACATTCCCATAATTGGGTCAACCATGTTGATGGAACCTCAAGCGGTAATAGCCATTTTCATCGTGATAGTGACAGCCGCTATATAAATTTCCTTGTGGAAGAAATCTTCACAGGTGTGGTTCATTTTTGGGTTGTCAGATCTCCCTAGTAGCTTTTGATTGATTAAATTCTCAGATTGTGTCAAAACCTTGGTACATTGGGATTAGAGTTCACCCCTTTGGATCATAAAAGTTTCAGAGTCAGACCGTTACTAAAAACCCTAGAGAGGCCAAATTTTCATTTTTTAGGTATATGTGCGTTATTGCAAAACTTTTTTGGAACATACACAAATAGCACTCCTAGGGATTAGCACAATTCATTCACTTGATTGTTCATGCGCAAGGTTTCTTTTTCCCTTGTTCATTGTTTTCAAATGTGCTTGAAATCACTTGCTTGCTATTCTACATGCTTGTTTATCTACTTGGCTACTAAAAATGAACAAATCTGGTATAATCTTCAAATCTGGACAGTACAATTTGCAAACAATCCAAAACTAAAAACCCTAAAATTGCAAAATTTGAAGTGAAATTCCTTTCTGGAGTCAACAAGCATCCCATAGATTTAGAGAGTCATACAAGTTTTTGCAATTGTCGTATGAGCCTATACCCATTGTCATATGAGTTTCTAGATTGTCATTTGGTAAGTGACCTAGTGTCGTACGAGTTTTGCTGCCAGAAAATTCAAAAAGTCAAATCCTACTAGCAACTATCGTGTGATTTTTTGCAATTATCGCATGATTTTGTCAACTATCATTTCATAGCCTACCCACTGTCATACGAGCCTGCAGAAAGTCATTTGGAAATTTTTGAAAAGTTGTTAGAAAATTGTCAGAATTGCCAGGTACCCAGCTTTTTCAGCCTAGTTCTAGAATCTGTCGAATAAATCACTATGTCTGGAATAGAGCAGTAGCTATTGAGAATCAATACACATGTCTCAAAGAATTAGTACACATGAGGAAGAAACTCTAATCACACTATGATGAAACAGATGCATGCTATGCAAGTCAAGCTTAACAAACTTGAGAAAGAAAAGGAACCTAAAGAGTTCTCCATGGAATCTCTATGCCCTTTTCCATTTGATAAAGACTTGTACATGTCACCATGCCCCTAAACAAAATTTGAACAATGTGATAACCCTTATGATACCTCTTCCACAAAGAGTGACATGCCCATCTTTGAAGACTATGATGACTATGATGATAGACAATGTAATGATACCTATGACACTTTTGTTCCTAAGAATCCTCCTTGTCGTGTGTTCCTCCTTACTACAAATGGGCCATCACATTGGATAGATCATGAGGGTGATCCATATGATTTTGATTTTAAAAGATACTTTGATGACTTCTGTGAACAATACCTAGATGACACGTCTACTTCACTTGAGGAAGAGAAAGTTTTTCATGCTAATTACAAAAGTAAATACTACAAGGATCTCTCCTCTAAGAACTCTCATGTTGAAAATAAATATTATACTCTCAAGAAAGATCATGTTAGTGTTGAACCTTTGTCTTGTGATGGTTCCCTTCCATCCCCTACTTCCTCCAATACCCATACATTTCCTAAAGCTTCCGAGTCTTTCAAATATTTCATAGAACCTTCATCCAACACAAGCCCTTATGCTTTTCATATGATTCCCTATAGTTATCCTCAAGGGCTACCTCTTAAAGAAACTCAAACTAACCTTCACTTGGCTGAAAATACTTTCCATAATGCTAAAACTAAAGAGCCTAAGTCTTCATATGCTACAATGCCTACTTCAACTGGTCCTTCACCATCTCTTCCAAAGTCTTCAATACAATTGTAGCATGATACCTTGTCCTTAGAAGTGGCTCCATGTCAAGAGGACTCTAAAAATGATAAAGAAAAGAATATAAAGAAAAATCAAGATCAAGAACCCTCCATGTCATCCACTCCTTTTCACAATGTCTCTTATCCACTTCAGGGTTCTTTTGATCCTGCATGCCCTTTCTCATTGATTTCACCATGTCTTAAGTCTTCTCCTAAGAAAGATCAAGCTACTACTTACACTATTGAGTTTATTGACAATCAAAATAACCTTACCCCACTTCCAATTTCCAAAGATGATACTTCTATTAAGGTTGGTAAAAATGGTGTTGTTACTTCCAATGTTAAGCCTATTGAAAATCAAAAGAAAAATTATGTGTTTATGCTATCCAAAGATCCTTGTCAAGATCAATGTTTTCCATCTTCTTTTTCTACCACTCCATATTCTCTTTCATTTTCTACTCTTCCTAAGTCTTTGCAAGCTTTGAACAATCCTATCAAAGAAGGTGCTCATATTCAAGATGTCCACGATTCTATTGAAAATCCTAATACTCACTCTAAATATGCTGATGTCCTTGGTTGTCATATAGATGCCGATGAACTTATTGATTACCCTTTTGTATCTTCCATGTCCATCCTTGGACCTCCTCCAACAATACTAAGGGCTTTAGATCTACCTTCCATCTTGGGTCCTTATGTCCCTTCACTTTCCCCTCCTAACTCTCCTAATTTTCCATCCATCTTGGGTCCTTACATCCCTCCATCTCCCATCTTCCCTCAACATCAACATAGATGCACACCCTTGAATCATTTTCATCCACCCACCCATCTAAACTAGTCATATCCTCCTTCTTCTTCCACAAGTCCCAAGTCTTTTGGAAGTAAATTAAATGTTCAATAAAAGAAAAAGAAGCAATACATAAATCCGTCAAAAAAAGAAGATCGCCATGTCTCCTCTAATCGACATAGAGGCATAAAGTCAAAAGAGATATCTGAGAAAAAAACTACAAGACAAGTATGGGTTCCAAAATACATCATTAAAGATATCCTCTCTAGATCATAAAAAAGAAATGAAAATCCTACTGCTATATGGATTCCAAAGTCTCTCTTGAAAGAGTCTGATGTTGAGAAACAAGTGAAGTTGACATTCAAGCTTCCAAAGACTTTCACTTCATCTTCTTCCAAAAACATTATTCCATTCCATGCACCTAAACTGCAACCTTTGCTATCCATTCACCATATTCCTTCACATATTCCTTCATTCATGTTTCCTCTATCCTCTTGCCACCCTTCAAGGTGTGTGTTGATGTTGATCTTGCCTTCCTTTCTATTTACACTTTCACAATTCTTCCATTCATTATCCTTCTACCTTCTATCCTTTTTCCTCATTTGCCTATTCCTCCTATCTTCCAACCTTACCCGCTTTACATAAAACCTTATCCTCCATTTTTCTCTTCCATCTCCCTTTCCCTATCAACATTTTTGAGCATATCATTTTGAATCCTTGGCATATCATGATTTATCCTTTCAAGGAGCATTATCTAAAGAACTTGCCTTCTTCCAAAAAAAAATAAAAATTGAAACTGTGCCTTGGTAGCAAAAGTAAAGAGAAATAAATTCATCCTATGGTGAAAACCACTCTCTTGTGGCACCTTGGATAAGTACCATGATGAAAACTAGCAATCAGGCATCATGCATAGTTCTTCTACATATTTCATCCATTTCATCTTCTCTCTTTGATCTTGACAATTTTAATCTATGCAAGAACATTTGGCTATCTTGTGAGCTATTTTACAATGATCTTGCTTTCATTCCTTTCATGTTTAGCCTTCATGTCTATCTTCCTCCATTCATTTTTGCCTATTTCTATCATTTTCCCCTTTGGTCTTGATCTAAAAGAAAGAAATAAAAGAAGAAGAGTAAAACACGGTGCTATGAAGCCTCTTGACATGTCTACTCCTTTGGACTATATCCTTTCTTGCTATTACACTATTATTTTGTGACTTATCCTATGCTAGCCTTTCATTGCTTGTTCAAATGTTCTTTACATGATAATTTTTCCCTAGCTTGGGTATTCTTGAAGAGTTTTCCCTTGAGGCTTTCTTTCCTTCATTATCATTCATTCTCTTGTCTTCCATCTCTTCCACTAGCTTGCTAATCCCTCTTGTTCTCCACCTTGCTAGACATTGGGCCTACACGATATGATCTTGCTTAGGAGTTTGAAATGGAAAAAGAGGCAATCAAGTTTGCTAAGAGTTGTCAAAAGTGTCAAGTACATGGTAACTTAATTCATGCACTAGGGAGAGATCCATACATCCTCATTCTGCTAATGGACATACCCATATCATAACAACTACAGATTATTTCACTAAATGGGTAGAAGCAGTTCCCTTAACACAAGCAACTGGGAAACAGATATCTATGTTTATCTTGAACTACATCATATGTAGATATGGGATCCCACTTTATATAATCACAGATAATGGGGGACAATTCAAAAACAAGGACCTAGATGATTTATGTTCCAAATTCAAGATTACTCAAAATTGGTCTTCTATCTACTATCCTTAAGAGAATTGATAAGTAGAGGCTTCCAATAAGAATCTATTAAAAATCTTGCATCGTACAATTAATAAAAGAGGAAGAGACTGGCATCTCATGATCAATCTAGCTCTTTAGGCCTACAAAACAAGTATCAAAACATCCACTGGGGCTACACCATTCACTTTAGTTTATGGGTCTGAAGCGGTACTGCCTATTGAGGTTGAAATCCCATCACTACAAATCAGAATGCATGGTCTAGTAACTGATGATGACTACAGAGTGTCTAGATTGCAAGAACTTGAACTACTATATGAGCACATACAAGTAGTGTATGATCATCTCAGAGTATATCAGAAAAGAATGTCTAGAGGCTACAACAAGAAAGTCAGACAGAGAATTTTAGGTTGGCGATCTAGTCTTGAGAGTGAATCCTAAAAATCAATCACATAGAGAGCTCAAGAGAAAGTTTGAACCCAACTGGCTGGGTCCCTTTGTAATCACTGGTACTTTTGGCTCTAGTGCCTATCAACTCTTAATGATTGAAGGAGAACAGCTCCAATAACTGATCAACATTCTCCATCTGAAGAAATTCTATGCCTAAGGCATTCAGTTTATGGTAAAATGTCCTGAAAAAATCTTTAAAATTGGAAAAAAGTCCTAAAAAAATGAACATCTTGGTGAAAACCTAGCCATAGGCGCTTTGATGATTCACAAAAAATTTTTTTTTTTTAAAAAGTACAAAAAAATTGAAAAAATGAAAAATACAAAAAAAATGAGAAAAAGAAAAAAAAGTGCCTTGGTGAAAACCTGGAAACAAGTGCCTTGGTAGCAAAAATAGAATATCTGCCAAGATGGTGAAAATCGGGTAAACAGGTGCCACTTGTTCAAAATGCTCCATCTATCAGCACAATCTTGGTCTTTCCCAGCTTTCAATCTTGCTTTAGTATGTACATATTTCCCGGTTTGTTTCAGCATTCCAATTTTCAATAAAGTCAGTTTGTATACCAATTAGCTCAAGCGTCTGTATCCTATCAATGCTTAACAATTGGGGGCAATCAATGTCATATCCTATGATCTCTAGTATATCTTTGACATGTCATACCTAGTCAGAGTCCTTTGAAGCTTCATTTGAGTCAGTCAATATATCTCCTCTCCAGAAAGGATTTTGCATCTACAATAATGCAATCAAACACAAATTGAAAACAATCTATGTTTTTCATGCTTTTATCTCCTTGTATGCTTACTGATTTGCATTGAGATTTTTGCATACTATGTCCCTTCGAGCTCTTTGATGATGTCCTTTACGGGATTTAGAGAGTGATGACTAGGGGCACAATCTTTTCTTTGTCTTATGCTTGTGTGAGAAAATCTAACAACTTTGGAAATTCTGGATTGAAATGGTGTTCGACTGTAAGAGCCTCTATCTTGAATTGGATGGCCATGCGTACCTCGACCATTGATACCCAAAAAATTCAAAGATGTTTGATCTAACTATTGTCTTTTTTAGTGAGTTCTTTCTCCTACTATGAAACATGATCTTGCCTAAGGATGTGAATGATAAAGGGTCACTACGGGTAATTCACACTGGATTTAGAATGATCTTTTGATTGTTTGATATGTTTGTAATGCAAGGTGTATTTAGGTCATCACGACGTTTATGTTTTGATCCTTTTACAAATTGCCCTATCAAAATGGACATGGTATTCAAGTCATCCTAGTGCTTGTGCCTTGGTGCTTATATCTAATTTGACATTTTGAAAAAAAAACCAATATTCATATGTCCATGTTTATTTTGACTAGTGGGTGTTGTATTGGTTCTTGAGCGTTACAAATCGATATTCATATGTCCATGGTTTCATAGCTAGTGGACATTGTATTGATTTATTCGGTTACCTAAAAATTCAATGATGATAAAAAATTGACACATGATCAGTGACTAAGTCCTAGGTCTTAGGTTGCATTTCATTTTGCATGTCTCTTTGCATTTGGCATTTTGCATGATCTCATAAATGGTTGAATAAACTTCAAGGCTTAAATGATTCTTCAATTGCCTCTTCAAATCTAACAAGAGCTAAATCATACATGAAGGTTCCTCCAATGAAACAGCACGTAGAATCCTTTTCGGGATCAAAATCAAAATCTGAGATCATTTATATTGTTAATCGCTTGCATATTCGACCTTCAATCATCACAGAAATCTAGAATTCAACTTAACTGATTATCTTACATCAAACTATCAAAATTTCAACTTGGTTAAATATGGTCCACTCATGGTTTAACCTTGTCAAACTTGGTCTCCAGGACCTCTAAATGATGTAGAACACATTCTTGGACATGTATAACTACTTCTCAAATCAATTAACATGCTTCTAAACTATAACGCTGACTTTTCTTGTCAAATTTCAATTTTAATCCCGAAGTGGGCATGGTATTGCACATCATTCAAGTCTATGAATCAATTTTGTCTAGAATCATATCTTTCATCAGTAATAAAGACAACAACCATGTCTAATTGCTGATTCATCAAAAGTCCTCATCGCTCGGGAAAAATCTATCATCACTTGGGGCATATCAGATTCATCGAGATCCATATCAATCTGGTATTCTCCTAATCTTGTAAACTGTATCAGCTTTTCACAACTATCGATTCATTAGTGTTATTTCCTTGGTTCTTTGGTAACTGAAGGGTTCAGATGGGATACCAATGTGATTCTTCTAAGGACAATCGAGTCTGGAATTGGTCACTCACTTCTTCGCAACCATAAGGTTCAGGATCAGGCATTTTGACACTTTTGTTTCATTGGTTCATTGTTGCTATAGTGAACATTATCTTTGGTCATTTAGGACCTAATATCTTCAAATCTTTCAATCATCATATCTTTCAAATCAGTTTCATATCTTTATCATACACAGACTATCTTTGAACCACTACGCTTTGCACAGTAATTCAAAGAGGGGCAAAATGTAATACCCCAAAAATGGGCTATAGGTTCATTAACCTCCTACATCTTGAAATCGAACGAAATTGACATCGAAGCCCTAACCTAAGGCACATCTAAACATCATCGAATCCTAATTGATTATCTCAAATTCTGCATCAGGGGAATATTCCTAATTATCTTAATTATCTTTAATTTAATGATTATTTGGCGATAAATCATATTTATCCTAAAGTTTGATTAATTGAATATTCTGAATATTTAATTAATTAGATTTAATTCTGCCACTTAATTATTAAATTGAATTTAATTATATTTATTCCTAAGTATTATTATTTAAATTTGACAATAAATCAAAATTCCTATCATTAATTGATTAAATTCTTATTTAATTAATTAAAGCAAGTCATATTTAATGATATTATTTTTGAATAAAAGTTTGATTTAATAATTGATTAACCCATAAATCAATTGTTTTATTTCAAAAATTAGTTAAGTTGACAATAAATCACTTTATTTATGTATTAATTCATAATTATCTATGTGCACATCAAAGGACCAGTTAAACTCTAAATTAGAAAATCAATGCAAGTTGTTAGCTTTTGGAAACTCAACATCTTTTTTGCGTTCAAATTTGATCTAAACTTCTAAATTGAGTTGAACTTTGCTTTTGCATGATTTTTGTGAGTTAACTATCTCTTTTATTCCTGATAACTCAAAAATCAACCTGAGTTTATCAAGAGTGATTTATGGCTTTTCCATGCACCTCCAAAGCCCGTGATTTCTATAAAAACAAAGCTCAGCTCTTCACAATACATCCAAAAATTTGCACAATTACTCTGGCAAATTGACATCTGAAGAATCAAGCTTCTTGCGAATCAACCACTTTTGTGAGGTCAATCTTGTTTTCAATTCATTCTAGTTTCATATTGCATATCAATTCTTAGAATCATTGCATATCAGTTTTTCATATAGATCAATTTCATACAGTTCTTTCATCATAATTGCATCAAAAAACCAAAAATATAGCTTAAATTGCATTCAATTCATATCTAGATTTTGCATTCAAATCCTTCATTTAGGTTTTGTCAAGGTCACTGATCTTGATTCCAATCTGAGAGCATCATACTCGCACCTATTAGAAGGTAGTAAATCACCTTGTTAGTTTAGTTCCAATTCATTATAGATTTCTTTTTTGCTAACCTCTAATGTTTTACTGAAGTGTTGTATATACAGATCAGGTACAAAATTCACACACACACCCCCTAGAACTCTCAGACAACTAAGAAGCTTACAAGGAAAGTTGCAATCAGTTCGACGATTCATCTTTCAACTAGCAGACATGTACCAACCATTCACACACCTGCTGAGAAAAGATACTACCTTCAAGTGGGATCCTATTTGTCAATGTAGCTTCGAGAACCTGAAACAGTACCTAGAAAATGCACCTATCCTTGTGCCATTGATGCCAGCGAAGCCCCTCATTTTGTACATATCTACAACCACTACAGCACTAGGGGCACTCCTAGCTTAGCTTGATGACAATGGAAAAGAGAGGGTCATTTACTACATTAGTCGTACATTGGTTGGCTATGAGCTGAACTATTCTCCAATGGAAAAAGTATGCTTGGCAGTGGTTTTTGCCACTCAGAAGCTCCGCCATTATATGCTCGGTCACACAGTGAAGCTCATTTCAAAAGTTGGCCCGCTCAAATACTTGTTATCAAAGACCACACTCACAGGGCGAATGGAAAAATGGGTCATGCTTCTTAGTGAATTTGACATTCAGTACATCGATTGAAAAGCCATCAAGGGACAAGTTATCATCGATTAGCTTGCAGAAGCTCCCCTAGTTGATGCATATCCTCTAATCAGGGAATTCCCAGATGAGCACCTTTGCATGGTCGAAGAACAACCCCAGTGGAAGTTATATTTTGACGGTTCATATACATCACATGGATCGGGGGCAGGTGTACTATTTGTGACCCCTCAAGGAGACTACATTCTAAAATTTTTCAAGCTAGGATTCATGTGCACAAACAACATCTGAGAATATGAAGCCCTTGTCACAGGTCTTAGAACTACCATCCATTGGAATATCATAGAATTACATGTCTTCTGAGATTCCCAACTAATCATCAAACATGTCCTTGATGAGTTCAAGACAAAAGATGACAAGTTATTACCATACAAAGAGCTTGTAGATAAACTCAAAGAACATTTTTTCAGCATACAGTTCACACAAGTGCCACAACTTCAAAACAAGGTAGCAGATGCCATGGCAACAATTGGCTCATTATTGGAAATCCCCCATGATGCCACACAGTATGAGTTTCTAGTCGAGCAGCTACACACACCCACTTATGAGAATGCTGACAATGAAATGGTATGCATTTTGGTTGGTCCTCAATCCCCATGGTACCATGACATTCACGCTTATCTAAAAAATGGTATCATATCTCCTCACCTCACAAACACCCAACACCAGAACCTTATTCGCAGAGCATCCTGCTACACTCTTGTAGCCAACACCTTATATCATCGTGGGTATCATAATGTCCTCTCCCAATGTTTGGACTCGAACAAGGCCACCGTGGCTTTAAGAGAGGTTCACATTGGTATTTGCGGTGCTCACACAAGTAGCATCATCCTTGCAAAGCAGCTACTCAGAGTTGGGTATTATTGGCCGACCATGGAGCATGATGCCTACAAGCTTGTTAAGAAGTGCCTACAATGTCAACGACATGCCAATCTGATTCATGCACCAGTGCAAGACCTTTAGCCCATTGCACCTTTTTCACTCCATTCCACCCATCCCTTGTCGCCAAGGTGTTCTTCCCATTGCTTCGACACATGAGATTCGATATCCACTTTCCTGTAATGTTGTACATATCTATTGTATATAGTGTCTCCATCTTGTACATATCATTTGGTCTCTCCTAGCAATATCTTTTGATCGCAAAGCACCTAGCCCGCAATGTTCACATTATTTAGCAATGTTCCTTCAGCAAGTATCCTGCATCATTATGATTCTCCAAAGGTTGTTTGTTTTCCCAGCCATAATTCCTAATGTAGTAAGTACCCATCAATTAGGTCCTTGTCAGATGCATCCTTCCTCCATGTTTGACCTAATCTCAACATCCACAGTCGATTGATCTCTTTTGGCAAAGGACATCTTTTGGTTTTATCACTTTGATTTTAGTTTGCTTGCTTCATCTTTTCAGTCAATTTTGTGATCTCAGTTGACTACTCCCATTAAGGCCCCCATGATCATTTATATCATGGTGTGCTGTGATAGGAGGGGTTATTCTGGGGCATGGTCTTTTTTGATCTTTTTTTTTTGTCTGTGAGTTAGTCGGACATGACCCTTGCATGTTTCACTTGTGATCTTCTGGGTTACTTGGTGCACTTGGGAAATGTTGTTTGCTTGTGGGTTGCCTCACATCATTTCCACCATGTGTCCTTCGGGGTGCATGCATGATGCTAGGGCAACCCTTGCGCGTCTTTTTTGCGTCAGCCCCATGTAACACTAGTGACATGGCCTGACAATCCTGGTAACTTTGCCTCATCCCTTCTGTTGCTATATCAAAATAAGTGCTCAAAACTACATGGTGGTGTTCCCTCGGAACACCCTGCACTCAAGCTTCATGAAACATCTTCTGACCTATCAAACATCCAAACAAAGCTCCCATCATCCCTATCCAATATCAAAACATCATCCCTATCAAAGCATCACCTCAAACCCCCCCCCCCCCCCCCCCAAGAGATTCTCTCTCACATCTCCCTCACGTTCTTGACCTTTGGATTGTGATTGTGCATCTATCCCCCCCTCCCTCTCTCAACGAGGGTGCAGTCAAGTAGTGATATGGTGTACCATTTCCATACACCTCATCCTCATGTTTTGATCTGCATTCAGACTCTCTCATTCACCTACCTCACATGCATACATTTCATTTCCCCTTTCTATCCTAGTTTGCATTTTATCATCTCATTTCATATCATATTAATCTTGCATTGTTAGGATTCATTCTTAGGTGCATTCATCTCATTTCATATCATATTAATCTTGCATTGTTAGGATTCATTCTTAGGTGCATTCATCTTGTTCATTCATCTCATTTTCATATCATATTAATCTTGCATTGTTAAGGTTCATTCTTAGGTGCATTCATTTCATTTATCATCTCATCTCACCTCATTCTTAGATTCATTTTAATCTTGCATTGCTAAGGTGCATTCATTTTAGATTCATTTCATTTCATATCATATCATCTTAGATTCATTTTAATCTTGCATTGTTAGGGTTCATTGTTACATTCATTTCATTAATCCCATTTTAGGTTCATTTGTTATCTTCCGTTAAGTTATCTTAGATTCATTAGGTTCATTTGATTATCTTGCATTGTTAAGTAGTTTTTATCTTGCATTGTTAACACATGTTACATATCTATAACCATCTACATTTCATCATAATATACATGCATCACATCGTAACAACATTTTAGATCACATCCTGCATCCACAAACCGTCAACACATACATCTCATATAAACATCTCATACATCACAACATATATAAATCACATCACATCCTGCATCACACACATGTCAGTCTCACAGCATATAAAAATCACATCACATCATGCATCATCCATGTTACTACATCATATGCATCCATACATTCATACATAACACATCATATCCCACCTAGCTCATCATATATATATCAAAAAATCACTGCAAAGAATAAGATACATGTCCCAACCCATAACACATGAAAGAATAATTGTTTGTCTGAGTCCATGATAATATCAACAGTACAAATAAACATATACAATCGGGACTATGCCCTCCATGAATAAAATGATTCATCAAGTACATAATCAAAACTAAAGCATATCACTACCTATCTACCTCTCTTGAGGGAGGCTGCATCTCAAAATCTCTGTCCAATGGGTCCACCTCTAGTGGTACCTATAAGATGAGTGGCTAGCTCACTGTGCCCTATATCCCTATATCCTGTATATTTGTCATGTGTACCACTCAGGATATCAGAACAGCCCCTATCTCCATATCCATAGCTACACCTGCATCTAATCTCTCTGCCTCCACAATCTATACTGAACCATCAGCCGAGTGCTGCAGAATCTGTGTGTGGTCCGACTGAAAGCTCTTCTCACCTACCCCGTGGCTCCCACTAGCCCCTTTCCTATGGCTACTACCACTAGACCCTATCCTCTTGCTGCCACTGGACCTTGAACCTAGAAGTAATGATCAACTCAGCTCCCTATAATGTTGTGCCTACTCAAGCAGCACAACTACAAGATACAATCCCCAATAAAACCCAATCTGCTCCCCCAACCTCACCAACTACCACTACAAGAGAGATACCTCTCCAGACCTCTCATGGGATCCCCATGTAGATGTCTCCCTCTCTCCCAATAGCCTATCCCTCTCAAAGCTTAATCCATCCCTCTCCATCCGCAGACCATCTCTCTCTACAATCAGGGCACCCCTCTCCCTCCTCAACCCATCCCTCTCCTGCTGGGTCATCAATCCCTCCTGTATGGATTATGCTAAGCGTGCAATCAGGCTATCCCTCTTTGTCTTGAGCCCATCCCTCTCCAGCCTTAGGGTATCATGCTCCACCTATACATCTCAGAGCATCTGCATAGTGGTATCATGTGTGGCCTATAGTGAGGCTAGACGCGATGCTACATCATCACCCCCACCCATAGATGACTTGGCTCCTACTACTGGTGGTGGTCCTACCAGTGGTGGTGGCCCTACTTGTGGTGGTGATCTTGGTGGTGGTGGACTCACTGGTACCTGTAATCCATCTCTTGCCCCCCATCCACATCCATCCCATCCCTATCTTCATCTCCATTCCCATCTCTATCTCCTCTCCCTCCTCTGTCTCTCCCTCCAATCCTCACCCTGTATCCCCCTCCTCCTCTCCCCCCTCCTCTCCACCCCCTATATATGGTTGTGTACTCTAAATAGTGTACTTCTATGAATCATTACAATCAAGAGCACTCAAGAATGAGATCCCAAAAATCAATCCATAGCTCCCTAGGCATGGAGTGCAAGGGTGTTTAAAAATTCTCTCAGCCAGAGCTATCAAGACAATAACATTGCTACTAAACTATGCAATGGGAGATTCAAATGAAGACAATGGTAAGAATGCCAATATCCTCAAGAATCAATATGAAATGCAATGCAAGCTAGATTAAGATGAATATGCAAGCTAAACAATGGACATGGAAGAACAAGTATTACAAAGCCTCTTAGTTAAGCTAGATGAATTAATCTAAAGAATAAAGGAAACTAAGCTAAGTATGAAGCTATGAATGTCATGATAAAGCAAGAAATGAAACTATGATAACATGTAGATGCAAAAGCCAAAAATGCTCCAAATCTTCAAAAAGCTCCAAAGTGACCTAGATAACCTGCAGTATAACATTAGTATAAAAAGTTGAAGATCTAGAATGAAGAAGAGAGCTCTCCTTTTATAAGAAATGAGAAGGAATGGACTATGGAGATTAAGAGGCAAAAGATTTAATCAATGGTGGATCTTGAAAGATGAGAAATCCATGGGCACAAGTATCTTCCAATGGGAAAATAAGAGTTGACTTTTGTGTCCATATGAAACAAAAAATGTTTTTTCCCTTTTTATAAAATAAGAATAATGCTTTATTTGTGCAACTTAGGATAAGAGGAAAAGTGGGGGCTTTTTATTTATTAAAAATGGAGGGAATTCCTTTTAATAAATAAAGACTTTAGAATAAGATGGTTAGCTCATAGAAAATAATTGAATAAATGATAGAATTAGGATTTGATCAAGAATATGCAATTGATGAATTTAGCAAAAATGCTAACAAGTGGCTAATAGTCTAGATGACCATTTTTAGGTGTATACATTTTCCCCTCTTTGACTAATGTGTGATTGATCTAGGAACACATTACATCAAAGAATAGATCAGCCAAGAAGGCAAGCAATAGCGATCTGACTCCAAAGAATGAAGTGCAGAGAGAGATAGCAGATCCTGCATGGTCAGCCTAGTAGCGACAGTACTGAACACTTAGGAAAGAGATGGACAGTATCAGAACTCGATATGAGAACTAACATGTCAAGTACAAAGATAGATCAATCAGAGAAAATGGAAAGGTCAAGCATATGCTCTGAAGAATAGCCCATAGAAATATGATGTGTCTGCCCCCTCGAGATCGAAAGAGAAATCAAGTAGAGGGCAGGCAGAAGCAAGAGCAACATGATCAAATAACTAGAAATCATAATCGAAGATGAAAGATAATAGAATAACCATCAAGCAGTGAAGATATGCCCCAGTGAAGATCGAAGAAGAGATGAAACAGATGAAATGAATGAGAGACTAGAAAGGTGAGAGAGATGGGGATGAAGAGGTGAAGATGCCCTAGCAAAGATCGAAGGATCAGGCCTCAAAAAAGTTAGCCAACTGCTCAGAAGAAGGAGAAATGGGAGTTTTGATGAGCAAGGTGAATGTGGATTTTGGTTTCGATCCCAAAATGAATAGAGAATGATGGGATGTGAAAGTCAAGAAGTGAAAGACATGATCAAGAAGAAGTGAAAGGTGGGCATAATTTGATTAACAAGTCTGTGAAAGATGAAAGGAGATCTCTCTCCATATGCAAGATGAAAAACTAAACTAACATGAACCTAAGAATACAAGCTACTATGAAAATGAAAAGGTGGTTTACTTGCAAGGTCACAATTGTTCTCTATCCATCATTCTTCATAGTGCACTAAATAACCATCTAACATTACAGTAGTAAACAAGTCAACTACCACTAGCTGACTTGCACTAGAGACTTCTTCCTGATCCCACAATGAATTTGTAGCATAACATTAAGCCAAGGTCAATAAAGCCAATAACCATTATGATGACTCATGATAATGGTTCTTCTATTAAATTGCCATTAATTGAAGGATAAGAAAACAAAGTAAATATACATTGCAAGATCACCTCGGCGGGCTTACATTGTTAAAGTGACATTTGACATGCTTACCCTGATTAGATTACAATCTAATCACAAAACCCTTTTAAGAATCATCATAGAAGTGCTAGCTTTTAATTTTTGATTCAGCTTTATGAATCAGCTTTTCTTGAGATTCTTATCTCTTATTTTCAGACTTGATTAGCACTTAATAGCAATGGTGTTAGTTTTGTCTCTTTGAGATTCTTATCTCCTATTTTAGACTTGATCAACACTTAATAACAAAGATAAGTCAGCTGAAAAGAAACAAGACCAACACTATTGATGTTAAGTGCTGATCAAGTTTAAAATAGGAGATAAGAATCTCAAAGAGACAAAACTAACAACTGCCCCCTCAGAATCAAAATTGAAATCTGTAGCATAACATTAAGCCAAGGTCAATAAAGCCAATAACCATTATGATGACTCATGATATAATGGTTCTTCTATTAAAATTTCCATTAATCGAAGGATAAGAAAACAAAGTAAATATACATTGCAAGATCACCTCAGCAGGCTTACGTTATTAATGTGATTTGCTAGTAATCACCTTGGCGGGCTTACATTGTTCACTTGAAAGATATCAAATTCTCGCTATGATGATGATTTAGCTTTGCAATGTATACTCAATGACTTTCTCCAATTTATATCACTTCCAACTTTGCTCTTCAAACTTCAACTACTAAACCACTTCTTGCTTCTTTACTACTCCTATGGATGGAAATATTGGTAAATGGATGGGGATCAACCTAATAAATCTTGCCAATGATGTTATCTCCATTGGTGCAATGATCCAAGGGGAATAAGACTAGATTACCACACAAGGCTTCTTAACAAGTCGCTAAGATACTAGTGGCCTAGTATATAGATCTCTATCAAACATTTACCAATGTCACCATACAACTAGCCATCTACTTCTATTCTTACTTTAACAACTTTGAAATGAAATCCTACCATTTAGCTGAATAACCCCGTCTATTAAAATATTTTCTGTTAAGAAGCTTTCATGTATATCTAGATTAATTCTTCTAGTAGATGAATTAATCTAAAGCATAAATGAAACTAAGCTAAGTATAAAGCTATGAATGTCATGATAATGCAAGAAATGAAACTATGATAACATGTAGATGCAAAAGCCAAGAATGCTCCAAATCTTCAAAAAGCTCCAAAGTGACCTAGAAAACCTATAGCATAACATTAGTATAAAAAATTGGGGATCTAGAATGAAGAAGAGAGCTTTCCTTTTATAAGAAATGAGAAGGGATGGACCATGGAGATTAAGAGGAAAAAGATTTAATCAACGGTGGAGCTTGAAAGAGGAGCAATCCATGTACACAAGTATCCCCGTCCATTTGGTTGGAGCTTGCTGGTTAATCACGTAGGCGGGCTTACATTGTTCATTCAAAGATATCAAATTATCGCCTTTACCATATCAGAGAACCACTATTCATTGTTGTAGCACTAACTGGAGAAAATTTGGTGGTACTTCGCTTTCTTGAATTGTTCTTTTCTCCTTCATCACTTTCACTTTCAACTACTCCTACCACTAACTGCTTACTACTAAATTCTTATAAAAGGAGAGCTCTCTTCTTCATGACTCCTTCCCTAAATTTTTATACTAATGTTATGTTACAGGTTTCCTAGGTCACTTTGGAGTTTTTTGAAGATTTGGAGCATTCTTGGCTTTTGCATCTACATGTTATCATAGTTTCATTTCTTGCATTATCATGGCATTCATAGCTTCATACTTAGCTTAGTTTCCTTTATGTTTTAGATTAATTCATCTAGCTTAACTAGGAGGCTTTGTAATACTTGTTCTTTCATTTCCATAGTTTAGCTTGCATATTCATCTTAATCTATACTAATGTTATGTTGTAGGTTTTCTAGGGAGGGAATTCCTTTTAATAAATAAAGACTTTAGAATAAGATGGTTAGCTCATAGAAAATAATCGAATAAATGATAGAACTAGGATTTGATCAAGAATAAGCAATTGATTAATTTAGCAAAAAATGCTAGCAAGGGGCTAATAGTCTAGATGACCATTTTTAGGTGTATACATTTGCCCCTCTTTGACTAATGTGTGATCTATCTGGGAACACATTACGTCAAAGAATAGATTAGCCAAGAAGGAAAGCAATAGCGATTTGACTCCAAAGAATGAAGTGCAGAGAGAGATAGCAAATCCTCCATGGTCAGCCTGGGTAGCGACAATACTAAACACTTAGGAAGAAATTAGCAAATGGACAGGGATCCAACCAAATGAAAGCTTGCCTGCGGTGCTACCTCCATTGGTGCAATGATTCAAAGGGATACTCTTAGAATTTTCACACTAACACCTATCTTCCAACCCAATTTGAAGTACAAGCGGAAAGATGAAATGCAAGTATAACTTGGGAGTGACTGGGTAGTTGGCTGACTTTTTTGAGGCCTGATCCTTCGATCTTTGCTAGGGCATCTTCACCTCTTCATCCCCATATCTCTCACCTTTCTAGTCTCTCATTCATTTCATCAATTTCATCTCTTCTTCGATCTTCACTGGGGCATATCTTCATTGCTTGATGGTTATTCTGATATCTTTAACAACTTTGAAATACCCTTACTGCTCTACTACTACTCCTATGAATGAAGAAATTAGCAAATTGACAGGGATCCAACCAAATGAAAGCTTGCCTATGGCACTACCTCCATTGGTGGAATGATTCAAAGGGATACTCTTAGAATTTTCACACTAACACCTATCTTCCAACCCAACTTGAAGTACAAGCAAAAAGATGAAATGCAAGTAGAACTTGGGAGTGACTAGACTAGATTACCACACAAGGCTTCCTAACAAGCCGCTAGGATGCTAGTGGCCTAGTATATAGATCCATAAATAGTGTGAGATCGATAGTATAGTTGTATGGTGATATGAGCTATTTTGATTTATATCACTTCCAACTTTGAAGAGCAAAGTTGGAAGTGATATAAATTGGAGAAAGTCATTGAGTATACATTGCAAAGCTAACTCATCATCATAGCGAGAATTTGACATCTTTTAAGTGAACAACATAAGCCACTGAGGTGATTACCAGCAAATCACATTAATATAACTGAGTTAGTATCCACAAGTTTAAGGAACCTTGGAGTATTCTCATGTTCTTCAAGTAATAGTGCACTTCAAAAATCAACAATTTTTAATTATATCAATTTCCTCGATCAAATTCCTTTTCATCATTTATTCGATTATTCTTTGGGCTAACCATTTTATCCTAAGTCTTTATTTGATTAAAAGGAATATTTCCTCCCTTTTTAATAAATAAAAAGTCCCCACTTTTCCTCTTATCCTAAGTTGCACAAATAAATCATTATTCTTATTTTATAAAAAGGGTGGACAAGGATCAACCTAATGAAAGCTTGCCAGCGGCGTTACCTCCATAGATGCAATGGAGACCTCATCCTTGAGTGTTCTTCTTTCTTAACAACTTTGAAATGAAATCCTACTTTGCTTTCTTGAATTGTTCTTTTCTCCTTGATCACTTTCACTTTCAACTACTCCTACCACTAACTGCTTACTGCTAAATTCTTATAAAAGGAGAGCTCTCTTCTTCATGACTCCTTCCTCAACTTTTTATACTAATGTTATACTATAGGTTTTCTAGGTCACTTTGGAGCTTTTTGAAGATTTGGAGCATTCTTGGCTTTTGCATCCACATGTTATCATAGTTTCATTTCTTGCATTATCATGGCATTCATAGCTTCATACTTAGCTTAGTTTCCTTTATGCTTTAGATTAATTCATCTAGCTTAGTTTCCTTTATGTAGGCCATTATCTAAGATTAGTTGCACAAATTCTTGGCTAGTTACTAGAAAGCTATCCCATAATGATTCTGTTATGAACCATTTACTAGGTTGGGCTAGTGGAGTGGTTGGATACTCTAAATTGATCTATTCATTATTGTGGTTTGCATGGTGGATATACATGATCATTTTGGTGTATTGCATGTTTCTTCTCATCTGTCAAATTAAAGTAGGATTTCATTTCAAAGTTGTTAAAGAATATAAGTAGATGGCTAGTTGTATGGTGATATTGGTAAATGTGTACTCTAAATAGTACATTTATATGAATCATTACAATCAAGAACACTCAAGAATGAGGTATCCATTACATCTATGGAGGTAACGTTGCTGGTAAGCTTTCATTAGGTTGATCCCCGTCCACCCTTTTTATAAAATAAGAATAATACTTTATTTGTGCAACTTAGGATAAGAGAAAAAGTGAGGACTTTTTATTTATTAAAAAGGGAGAAAATATTCCTTTTAATCAAATAAAGACTTAGGATAAAATGGTTAGCCCAAGAAATAATCGAATAAATGATGAAAAAGAATTTGATCAAGGAAATTGATATAATTGAAAATTGTTGATTTTTGAAGTGCACTATTACTTGAAGAACATGAGAATACTCCAAGGTTCCTTACACCTATGGATACTAACTCAATTATATTAATGTGATTTGCTGGTAATCACCTCGGCGGGCTTACATTGTTCACTTGAAAGATGTTAAATTCTCGCTATGATGATGATTTAGCTTTACAATGTATACTCAATGACTTTCTCCAATTTATATCACTTCCAACTTTGCTCTTCAAACTTCAACTACTAAACTACTTCTTGCTTCTTTACTACTCCTATGGAATGGAAAGATTGGTAAATGGACAGGGATCAACCTAATGAAAACTTTTCAGTGGCATTACTTCCATTGGTGCAATGATTCAAGGGGAATAAGACTAGATTACCACACAAGACTTCTTAACAAGCCGCTAAGATGCTAGTGGCCTAGTATATAGATCCATATCAAACATTTACCAATATCACCATAAAACTAGCCAGCTACTTCTATTCTTACTTTAACAACTTTGAAATGAAATCCTACTTTAATTTGAGAGATGAGAAGAAACATGCAATACACCAAAATGATCATTTATATCCACCATGCAAACCACAATAATGAATAGAGAACAATTTTGATAGTATTTTGGCAACAATCCTCCAACATAACTCTCTTTACAAATGAGAACAAATGGCCTTATATAGAGGCTCAAAATTACAATGAGTGGCCAAGACTAAGAGGCAAAATCAAGGGCCAAGATTAAACCTTACTAACCCTAATTAGGGTTACCATCTTTCAACCAAATACATGAGGGCACCAACTTTGTGGGCCAATGAGAAAATTACAATAATTTGTCAACCAATGAGAACATGAGACACTTGGCATGATTTGATTGCATGTACATGAAATGACCTTTTTTCAAAATTTTAATTTTAGGGCCTATGATAATTTCAAATTTACCTAATTCAAACCCATAATTTTGCACTAGGCTGGCCCAATTTTAAATTAAAATTAAATACCCAAGGTTGTGTGATTTAATGCATTTAATTTGGGTTATATGTTTGGTAATTTAATTTATTTTATTTTCCCTCCAATGCATGTCGGCCCTATTTGAAGAGGCAAAAAATAGTATAAAGAGAGGGCTTGTCTCCTCATTTTCTCATTCATTTCTCACTTGTCTCTTGGCAGCCAAGGAGGAGCTCTCGGAGTAGCAAAAGAGCAAATTTTTCAAGGAGTGCATTTTTGGTGTTGTCTTCTTCTTTAGAGGAGAATTTATTGGTGTAGAAGAGGATTTTCATGCTTGAGGGTGAAGGCTAGTCTAAAAGGTAGATTTTCTTCTTGTTCTTGGCCACTACCTTGAAATCAAAATTGACCTCCCTCAACTTTTCCTCTCATTTTCTACCTTCATTATTCTTGCCTTCCTTAACCCTCTCGGTCTTCTCTAACCTTCCTACTCGAATTTGGTTTGCATGCACCCCCCTCTGCTTCAATACTCTTGGGTTCTTGGGGGCACCTGCCTTGGCCATTCCTCCTGCAAGGCCCACAATCCACCCATTACTTGATTTGAAATAATCATTAAGTTCATCAATTACCACCTAGCTAATTAGTGAGTTGGTTCCTTCACCACCTAATTAAGCTATGTGTAGTTCATCTTACATCTGAAATTATGTGAATTGTTCATTAAGTCCATTTCTAATAGATAATTACAACTTAGTTTATGTGTTGATCAATCTTATCATCCAAGTTATGATTGCTTTTTTTGTATCAATTTGTAGTCCATTCTTATCTTTCCTCTTAATGTGATTAAATCTAATTACTAGTTGTCTTTGTTTGATTTGCAATGAAAGAAAACAACTAGCCAAGGAAAGAAGTCACACAACTCCACTCCATGGAGCTCACCACTGAGGGCATGCTCCTAAACATGGAGGGCCAACCACATAAAAAAAAGTCCAAGTCCAAGTTCCTATTACATTGGTGTAATGTTCAAACACCTACCTCTTGACCTTTAGAACTTGCCTACTTAGCCTATTACAATAAAATACATGACCCTCTTGGGTGCTAGAACCTTCTCAAATCTAACCAAGCTAGCTTGAATGAATAGTCAAGCTTTGCCTAGCCTCAAATATTTTCAAATCTCTTCCAACCTACAATGAAACATGCTTCCTCACTTGTACCTGTAATGAAAATATGGAATGGAGGGTGGGGGTGAAATGGATGTAAGTGAAAGATGGAGATGGAGGGTGGAGCTATGAAAATATAGTGGCAACCTATGTCCTTATCACTCTTGGCCAAGGGGGAGGAGCTCTCCATAAAATTGTCTCTCAACTGTATCATGTTCACTGTGCCCACGTTGGTGTCACTCGCTTTAATTTTGAGAAGAAGGTGGTCTTGGCATCATGTCTTCCTTGTCTTACTTGGTATGCATTTCCATTTGGCTCTTGCTTGCACTAGCATCCACCATCCTAAACACTTATTTCTACCCCTTCTTTCTACAGTGAGATGGAACTACACTTATCTCTGCCCCTCCTTCCTAGGGATGATCAAATATATTTCTACCTCGCCAATTCTTATCACACTACACTTATCTCTGCCTCTCCACCTAGGGATGGGACTACCACTTATATCTCCTTTCTCCAAATCCTAAATGGAAACTACACTTATATCTCCCAACTTTAAGCCCTAATGAGATGATCAGATGATGGATGGATGATGCAAGAAGAAAATAGGGAAAATATACCAAATGTACCATGCACCCCACGGTGGGTGCCAAAAATGTGTACTCTAAATAGTGCACTTCTATGAATCATTACAATCAAGAACACTCAAGAATGAGGTCTCAAAAATTGATGCATAGCTCTCTAGGCATGGAGTGCAAGGGTGTTTAAGAATGCTCTTAGCTGGAGCTATTAAACCAATAACCTTGCAGTAAACCATGCAATGGGAAATTCAAATGAAGACAAGGGCATGAATGCCAATATCCTCAAGAATCAATATGAAATGCAATGCAAGCTAGATTAAGATGAATATGCAAGCTAAACTATGGAAATGAAAGAACAAGTATTACAAAGCCTCCTAGTTAAGCTAGATGAATTAATCTAAAGCATAAAGGAAACTAAGCTAAGTATGAAGCTATGAATGCCATGATAATGCAAGAAATAAAATTATGATAACATGTAGATGCAAAAGCCAAGAATGCTCCAAATCTTCAAAAAGCTCCAAAGTGACCTAGATAACCTGTAGCATAACATTAGTATAAAAACTTGGGGATCTAGAATGAAGAAGAGAGCTCTCCTTTTATAAGAAATGAGAAGGAATGGACCATGGAGATTAAGAGGCAAAAGATTTAATCAATGGTGGAGCTTGAAAGAGGAGCAATCCATGTGCACAAGTATCCTCCAATGGGAAAATAAGAGTTGACTTTTGTGTCCATATGAGACAAAAAGTATTTTTTCCCTTTTTATAAAATAAGAATAATGTTTTATTTGTGCAGCTTAGGATGAGAGGAAAAGTGAGGGCTTTTTATTTATTAAAAGGGGAGGGAATTCCTTTTAATAAATAAAGACTTTAGAATAAGATGGTTAGCTCATAGAAAATAATCAAATAAATGATAGAACTAGGATTTGATCAAGAATAAGCAATTGATGAATTTAACAAAAATGCTAGCAAGGGGCTAATAGTCTAGATGATCATTTTTAGGTGTATACAATAGCTGGTACTGCTCCCCCAATGTCTAGTAGCCCTAATCTCCCTACTGCCCTAGGTGGCTAGAACCAAGCATCGTATGCTGGTGTAGTCCTTGGATCCGCCACCCCCCCAAGCCAATCCCAGACAAATGGTTGCATGGCCTGATAGGCAACCAGCATCCCTCCCCTATCTAGCGGTGGTCCAAACTCGGATATCCTCTCACGAGTGGCCCGCTGGTACCACCACTCCACATCTGGCACATCCTGGCTAAATCCGAACTGACACAATGTCCTGTTGGTCTGTATTGCTCCATGATATAGTCTCATCACCCTGTAAGATGTGTTGGCATCACAGTATATGGGATCTCCCATCCATCCTCAGCCCATGGCACCTGTCCAAGGTATGGAGACCATGTAATCCCATCCCTGATCCCATCCAGCATCTCCCGCTAGAAGTCTGTATCCCTCACCTCATGATATGTCACTAAGTCTCCCTAGCTGTATACAACAAGCTAATCTACTTTCCTATCCACTCGGCCTAAGGGCCATAACACTGCAATGTGCTCCCAAGCCCAAACCTATAGGAGGGAAGCAAATCCAAAGCTCCTCCCCATCATCCCCACTCCATGATATACAATCTGGTGAAGGTCCTGGTACATCTCTGCTAGCATCAGTGTACCCCATGCCATCGGTACCCCTGTGTCAACAATCTGACAGACGACTAGGATAAGAGCTAGTGTGATGCTCTTTCCCCCAGTGTTTGGAGAAAGATATCCTGATACTAATCCTAGCACATAGTAGTGAACCCGTCATCTTGGTGGTGCCATTGCAGCATGCTGTGCTAATGCCAGCTGCCCAAGTGATAAGATCAACTATACCCTTGGCCCCAATAGTGGTGCCACCACCTGATCAGGTGTGTATACACTTGCCACCATAGGTCTCCCTCACATCGGCAACCGAAAGATATGATACACATCCTCCAAAGTCACCATCATCTCCCCAGTGGGCAGATGAAAAGTCTCTATCTCAGAGTGCCAACAATCACAGAGTGCTATCACTAGCGTTGTGTATGTTCATCTGTGTGACATCCATGCCAGATATCCCAATCCCAAGCCAAGTTAGCATGTCATTTTCTTGCTCTAGCTAAGCCTAAACTTACATTTCCCCCACATTCCCGCGAAGAAATCTTTCTTCCCTCATTCCCGTAGGTTTTGTTCTACCCGCGTTCCCGTAAGGAACCTTGTCCTCGCATTCCCACAAGGGAACTCCTTCCCTCATTCCCGCCAACCCCCTAGTGATGTAGGAACACATTCACATGCCGCTTGTCTTTTCCCCTTTTCACTCATGGGAATGCCATTTTTTGGCACCCCGCTACCTAGCTCACGCGAATGCGATCCCACAAGAAGTTCTTGTGAGACCATGCTCCCGCAAACCCTCTAGGGATTTTTTGCATTCCTACAAAAATCCCTTGACCCTCCCATTTTTTACCCCCTCCCATCTTTTGTGGGAACGCATTCCCACCAAGATAGGAGCATTCCCACTGAGTGTGCACTCCATGAGAATATGCTTTTCTAAGCTAAAACAAGCAATAAATGCATCAAAAACATAACAAAAAGTTCAATTTTTTGATCCTACCTATCAGTTTGGCCCTCCACTCTGCGCCACATTTCTCACAATGTCCATCCATTGTGTCGGTCGCCCTTGCTATGCCATCTTGTCCTCGCATATTAGAGCTCTGAAGTCATGATTTTGAGGCTCTCGGTGTGCAAATGAATTGATTTTGACCCCTCCGACCCTTATAAACGCTCTCCCGAGCCTCCATTTCCACTCCTGGATGCCTTGATTCCTCCTATTTTCTCCTATCCTTCCTCTTTTTTGTTCCTCATGGCCTTTTTCACCCTTCTTTCCCCCATTCCTACACCTCCTTCACCTGCAACACTCTTCCTTTCTTTCCCTCCTTTTTCCTTTCGAGCCATCACCCGAGCCCCTTTTTCTTTCCTTGCCATCCTCTCGAGGAGGCATTATCTAGCCACACATCGTGACCCATAGCTGGGGCAACTCTATTACCTAGTCCATTCTTCATGTCATCTCTTTATTGCTAAAAATATCGTCGAAGTAGTGCTATTTTAACACTATGTCGAAGAGGGGCAAAATGTAGACACCTAAATTTGATTACATTATTTGGTAATTTTATTTAGTCTTTTCCTAGGCATTTTATTAATTAAATATTATTATTTAATTAATTTATGTCATCCCCTAGTTAATTAATTTAATTAATTAACTATAGTCCAATTAATTATTTAAATGACAAACCTATAGTCTGATAATTAATTAAATCCCTATTCCTCTATTAATTTAAATGGATACATATATCTAAACAAATTAATTCATAAAACTTTTTTCCTCCCACTTGGAATTAAATTAAATATTTAATTCTACAAATATTAATTCTCCTCCACTCATTCTCTCTCCTCCATCTCATCTCCCTAATCCTCCACTTACCTAGCCTAATCACCTCTTAACCATGTGCACAATCATAATCCGAGATTAAGAAAGGCTAATCCCACTCAAAGTCAACCCCTTATGACATCACCTCCACATCCTCCAATGAGAAATCAAAAGCCTCTTACAACTCTTACACACTTGTCCCCTCTCACACCTTCCAAAGGTGCCTCTCCTCTCATCTTCCACCATTGTGACACTTGTCACAATGCTATGCATTTGAGAAAACACAATCCATGTGCTCTCTTTCAGATGCATCACCACCATTTCTCACTCCTCTTTTGCCTCTTAATCTTGACCGTCCATTTCACCCTCCTTCCTATAAAAGAGAAGCTCTCCTCCTTCATTGTCATCCACCATTGAAGCAAAGTTATCATGTCATTTTCTCTCTTGAAGCTTGTAGCATAGATCCTTGAGCACACATCCAACCCTTTGGATAAATCTTCTACATCTTGAAGGTTTGCTTGAAGGTTTTATTGCTTTTGAATGTTTTTATCTTCATTTTGTAGGTCTTAGCATAAGTGTTATCTAGTTTTGTATTGTTGAATGCTTAGCTTGCTTTTCATTCTTAGCACTACATTTTTAGGTATTACACATAGTGCTATTGGTCTGAAGTCATTAAAGTTTTATGTTTTATCTTTTTTAGGAATTAGTATTATAAAGGTGTTGTTGACTTTTAGAATGTTTCTTGAGTTTCTAACACCTTCCAAGGCTTCAATCACATCATCCCCTATAAATTAGTCCCAACATTTCTGAAAGAATCCCGTAGGGAACCCATCAGGCCTAGGTGCCTTGTCTGGGTTCATCTTCCTTAATGTTTTCTCAATTTCCTCTTTGAAAATATTTTTCATTAAAGATTTATTATGGTCCTTTGTAATTACTTTTTGGATATTCTTAACTATTTTTATATGTCCTCTAAGATTTGAGCCTTCCTTATTACTAAAAATGTTCTCAAAGCATCCCACTTCCTCTGTTGATATCCTTTTAGGGTCATCTATATTGACCCCACTCTCATTTTTAATGCATGTAATCTTGTTGATTGTTCGCCTCTATTTAGTACTATTATGGAAAAACTTGGTATTCTTGTCCCCTACCTCTAGCCATGTTTCCCTAGATTTTTGTCTCTAAAAGATTTTCTCTTTAGCTAGTATATCTTCATAATCTTTTAGTAGCTCCTTTTTCCTCAAATAAAGAGTCTCATCCATACCCTTCTCAATAACCAAGTTATTAACTTTGGCTAGCTCTTCTTCAAGCATGGACTTATTTTCAAAGATGTTTCTGATGTGTTTTCAATTCTATTTTTGAAGTCTTTGTTTAACAACTTTTAATTTGTTGATGACCTTGTAAAATTTGGATCCTAAGATTTCTACTTCCTTCCAGCATTATTCTATCAATTTTAAGATATTTTCATCTTTTAGTCATATTTTCTCAAATTTGAAGGGGCAATTTTTTGGGCTTGTCTCCTCTAAGATCTTTAATTGAATCGGATAATGGTCTGATCTAGATATTGGCATAATTTATGCTTCTATTGTATGAGAAGTTTTTTAGGATTCCATATAGGAAGAATCTATCCAGTTTTTCTAGTATATTGTTAAGGCCTTTTGTCCTATTATTCCAGGTGAATGCCTTTTTTGTTGTTTTGATTTCTAATAAAGAGTTTCTTTTTATCCAATCTATGAAGTCTATAGTTGCTACTGGTAATTTCCCATTCCCCCCACCCCCCACCCCCCACCCCCCACTTTTCTGTCCACTTGGTTATGGCATTGAAATATCCCCCTATGATGTAGATCTGATTTGGGATATTTTGTAAATATAGTTCAATTTCTTGCCAGAACTAAATCTTGTCTTTATTATGTGTGGGGTCATATACATTAATTAGAAGAAAGATTGGTCTATTTTTTTTGTTGCTGACACACACACACACATCTAGTTTTGTCAACTTTCTTCTAGATTAAACACAATATTACTTGGGTCCTAGATTATGGCTAGCCCTCTAGAGGCTCTATTTGTAGGGAAGTCATACACTTTTCTAAATCCTAGCATTTTTATGAATGCTTCCATATCTATTTTGTTTATTTTTTCCTCTTGAACCATGATGAGATAAGATTTAGTGTTTGTAATGCAACACTTTAGAATGTGTTTATTGTTAGGGGCATTAATGCCCCTAATGTTCCATGTAAGGAGTCGCATGCTGCCTTGGGAATGAACTTCCTCTTCTCTACATATAACATCAAAGTTAATTTGGTCTAACCTTTCGCTTCTCCATATTTAGCTCTCACTTCAAATAATGATTTTCTTTCCTACTTCTTGCTTTGTTTAGCACAATTTGGGGTTTTCAAGGTCTCTTTTGTAAATGTTATTCCAAGATATTCCAGATCTCTCTTATCCATGCCATTTAGCTTTGTGAACATTTCTTGTTCCTCTAAAATCAAGGGATCATAGGTACATTTTTTATTCCTTTAATGAGTAGGTTCCTTTGCAGAGTAACTTCTTACTCATCACATATATCTTCCACAAATTATTCCATTAGATCTTCAACCATTGCATCACATAGTATTTGGTAATAAAGTTCACTTCTTCCTCCACTCTTTTGGCTTCATCTAATGAGTCCTCCTCCTTACTACTTTTCTTAGGTTTGTCTTCATTATTGATAACTAATTGACTTTCTTTCTTTGTGTTGCCTTGCCTTGGCTGGTTTTCTAGATTTTTTTTGACATACTCATCCTAGTTGTCAACCTCGTTACAAGTTACCTCCTATTCCATATCCTTTGCTTTCCCATCCCTTTCCAAGATAGGTAATAATGTTGAATACAATTGTCTAATTGTGTGTTGTCTTTGATGTCACACAAATATCATATCAATAAGCAGGTCTGTGTGTCTACCGAGCTCAGTCGGTCAGCAAGGAAGTTTCCAGTATCTACCAAGATCTCCCAGGTGTCAAAGGAAATATGGCAAAAAATAGTGTTAACCGAGCTTACACGGTTATCGAAGAAAATTTAGTGTTTACCGAGTTCACTTGGTCTCCAAAGGATGTTGCAGAATTCACAGTGGTAACCGAGTTCACTCGGTCACTGAAGGAAATCTTTTCAAGAATAGTATTTACCGAGCAAGGTCAGCCCAATAAAGGATTTTGTTAACTTGAGAAATAAAGCTTGTTTATTCATGCCGACTGTTGTAATAATTATTAGTATTATTAATGCCAACTTGACACAATCCGAATGGTATATATAGAAGATCAAATGGTGGATTCAAAGTGTGAAGAAGTAATGAACTAGTGTGGAAGTTTGTGAGCGAACATGCAAATCATTTTGAAGAAAGGTGTGTGCGAATTTTGAAAGAAGGATAGATATCCTTGAGGAGCAGCAAAGATATATTTGATCAGGAAGGATCTAGTGAAGCAAAATAGAGATCTGTAATCAGCAATTCAGTTGCATCATTATTTAGGTCATTTCATTGTTACTTTCTTACCATTGTAGCAGTGATTTCAAAATCTCTTAATAGAGTTGGTTTAACAACCATTTTGCAAATCCTCTAACAAGGTGATAGTTCTGTTGAATTGTTTAAAGACCTCTTACAAGGCCACTCCTAACAGGGTGATTAAATCCTCTAACAAGGTCACACCTAACAGTGTGTTTTGTAACCTTTAACCGGGTTGGCTCCTAATAGGGCTCACTTCAGAAGAGTGAAAAATAGTAACTAGTTACATTGGTGGTTTTTCCCGTATTGGGTTTCCACATTAAATCTGGTGTCTCTTGTGTTCATGTTATTTTCTTTATGCATGCATGTTAATCACTGAGGAATGCTTAAGAATAGTTATAATTAACACACACTGCAATAACTGAGTTACAGCATTTCTCTGTATGTTTACTGAGTAGCAGTAGCAAATGATTTAATAAGACATCTAAGGGATTTGTGGTAATATTTTTGTGGTTAATTGACTCACCCCCCGCTCTCAGTTACTCCATCTATATTTCCAACAAATATTTACTAACTCTGTAGTCTCTTTTCCATGTGTCAAATTGCTATGATTGCAATAAAAAATTTGATCTTGAGTCCTTGATTCCTAATTCTCCTTGATCTCCCCTTCCTCTAATTCTACATTGCAACTCTGAGAAATTATAATAAAAACTCCTTTGTCTTTGTTCAACTTGACCTGTACTCTCTGATCCTAAACATGGAACTTAACTTGTAAGTCCTCCTTCTTAATCACCACGCCATCACATTCCTTTATCATTCCTATGTAGAATGTTAGTTTTATGACAAAGGTTTCTTCCTTGTTTTTTATCTCAATTATTTTGAGAAAAATTATGTTGATATCCAAGTTGACAAGAATAACACAGTTGGAGTGTGGAAACTGCATTTCTTCATATCCTACAAAACTATCTAGTTGGTGACCTATTCATCTAATGGTTTCCTTACTCATGAGCTCTACTGGAAGGTTCAAAAGAATATTTTCCCTATCTACCTTAAAGGCCCTAAGGCTCTTGGGATCAAAATTTGACTCTCAATCTATAAATTTAAAATAGTGACCTATAAAGCATGGCAATTTACCATATAAGAATTCATTTTTTAAGTCAACACTACTACAATCAACATAAAGAAAATCCTCAGTAAGGTTGGAAATACCTACCTTTCTCTTGAAGGTCACTTGGAACCATTCCCCCACTTCCTCTACATGAATCCCCACACCACACCACCTCGCAAAAACCCTATAGTTTTGGTAGTGATGCTACATATTTTCTATGATTCCACTACATATTTCAATGGTGATTATGTCTTCCATATCTCAGGGTGATGTATCCTACCCTATTACCTATGATGGATTTGATCCTATCACTTGATTGTCATTTCCTTGATAGCTTTTAAGATTTCTACAGGTTTGAGCGACTGCTAGGTTTTCCCTATCTTGAGGATGTTTGTTGAATTCCAGCTTCACTTTTTTCATCTCAAGGTTGTCCTAATTTTCTCTTGAAGCTTTTTTCCTGGTGAAGCCCCGATGAAGGGGTTTAGATACATTAATGGTTTTGGGAGCCAATTTTAGGGAACCTTCATAAAAATCTCACAGAGAGTGGAAATTGTTATGCCCTGGGAAAATTCAATCATTCTTTGTTGGACGAATGCAAGGTAGATCAGAGGCTTTTCTTCCTAATGGGACATGATTGGCACCTAAAGCATAAATGGGAGTTCTAGCTGTGATTGGGATAAATCAAAGGCTAGGGTCTTCATTACCTCTCTGATCCAAATTTAATTTCCTTCCTTTTTTTTCTTTGATTGGACAAAATCCCATCCTTGATCGTTGTCTATAGGATGAAGGGGAGCACGATTTCCATTGGAAATTACAAAGATGCACTACCCTCCACCAACTATTTTCTCATATTTGGTTTTGTTGAAAATTTTGATTTGCGTGAGTTTTTTTGCATGCACCACTAGAGCCATTTTTTTTAGTTTTTATTTTTTACTTTTTTTTTTCAAGATCTTGTTATTAGTATATATTAATATTATAATTATATTATTATATATATTCAAGAATAATATATTGAGATGGTATAGAAGATAGAAAAATTAAAATTATTATAACCTCTATATTTGATCATATTTTAACATGGTATCAAAGAAAAGTTAAGAAAGATCCGATCAAATAAATTAGAGAAGCAATCTAACCACCATTAAACTTTTATAAAAACTTATAGTTAAGAAAGATAGTGATTGGTGTTAGATTCAAGGACATACTTGAAGGAGCAGCAAATTTCATTCCTCGGAAGTTCAGAATAATGATGGCACTAAGAGAACATAATTTGAATACATTTTGGAAAAGGCTATACCTATACCCAATGAGAATGATGAGAAAATTTTATGGACAAAGAAGCAACAACAAGGCCATGAAAATACTATTGGATGTAGTGAAGGACCACATAGTTCCTATTATATCTAAATTAGAGACAACACACCAAATGTTCACAACTCTGGAGAACATGTATGAGATAAATAATACTAGTAGGTCCCTTTCCCTAAAACAACAAATCCACCATGTCAAGATGAACAAAGGAGAAACCATCATGTCTTACTTCATGAGAATAACAAAGTTAAGAGATCAACTATCCACTATTGGTCACAAAATTCATAGTAAAGAATTATCAATGTTGGTTCTCAATATTGGACCACCTACATTTTGGAAAGCATTTATAGAAGGGATAAGTGCTCTATCTAAACTTCCTAAGTTTGATTGATTAAAGACCAGATGCATCCAAGAAGAGTCAACACTAATCACCAAAGGAATTGAGTTAAACACCTCTAACGAAGAGATCCAATTATTAAATGGAAATTCTCGCAGGAAAAGGGAGGGAAGGAAACTTCAAATGAAAGAAAGAAAAGGACTCCCATAGAAAACACTCATTCAAAAGAAGGATGGATATGTCTAAAGTAGAATTATTTAAGTGTGATAAATATGGACACCTTGCAATAAAATGCCTAGACAGACTCAAGCATCAAGCCTCCTTGGCAAAAGTTAGTAAGGATAGGGATACAAAAAGAATTTTATTCTACTTAGCCCTATCAATCCAAATGTCCACCAGTAAAAATACTTGGATCATAGATAGTGAAGAATCTCAACATATAACATGATTTAGAGAACAACTAGATATTCTAGAGGAAAATTTAGATGAGGAAGTCACCATTGGAGATGATTCCAACTACCTTGTAAAAGGAATTGGAACCTACATAATTCAGCTAAGATCTGATGGTTCTCTTCAATTGAGAGGAGTACTATTTGTGCCAAGCATCAAGCACAATTTGGTTTCAATTTCATCCCTTGAAGACAAAGGCTATTCAATCACCTTCTTGGATGGTAAAGTTATAGCATGGCCTAAGAACTCAAATATAAAGAGGGCATACACTTTAGGAGTTTGAGATGGATGCCTACACACAATTTGTATTGCCCATTCCCAAGCCTTAACTCATTATTTTTCTACTACTACAAGTGAGATATGGCATAGAAGGCTAGGTCATCTTCACTTTTGAGCTCTACCTTCTATAGAGAAAATGGTAACAGACTTACCCAAATTAGAATAAGAACATGAAAGTATATGTAAACATTGTTCCCTAGTGAAGAACACAAAGGGTACTTGTCATGGTATAGTGAGAGTAAAACTAAAAATGTACTAGAACTAACTCATACTGATTTATGTGAACCTATGACAATAACCTCCTTAGGGGGATTTGTGTACTATGTAGTTTTTGTTGATGACTACTATAGGAAAACATGAATATACTACTTAAAATGTAAAGAGTCTAATGAAGTTCTAATGATATTTAAGGAATTCAAGGCTCTAGTTGAGAACATGTTAGGGAAAAGAATCAAAACCCTAAGGTCAGATAATGGGGGGAGTACATTTCTGATAACTTTAAAAAATTTTGTAACAATGTTGGGATTAAGAGGGAGTACGTTATTCCTTACAACCCTAAAAAAAATGGGATAGTTGAAAGGAAAATAGGACAATAGTAGAAGAAGCTAAAGCTATGATGCATGATAAAAAGCTACATACCTCATTTTGGGATGAAGCCTCTATTACAACTATTTACATTCAAAATAGATGTCCTCACTCTCTCCTAGTTAACAAAACTCTTGAAGAAGCATTTTCAGGGATAAAGCCTTACATAAGTCATTTTAGAATATTTTTTTCTTATGTTAATATTCACATTCCTAAAGAGAAAAGGTCTAAATTAGAACCTAGAGGAAAGAAGGGAATATTTGTTGGCTATAGTGAATCATCCAAAGCCTATAGGATATATATTCCTAGTCAGAAATTAATCAAGCTTAGTAGGGATGTAACCTTTGAAGAAGACATTACATTCAAAAAATCTAAAGACATAGATGATGAGTTTCCTCAAAAAATATGGAGGAGGATCATGCTCTCAAGAATCAGAGGGAGACAGATGTACCTATAGAAAAAAATAATATCTATGCATCTATGAACTCTACTAATGAATCTAGAGATTTTGTTGTGGGCCATAAAATACCTCTCCGGGATAGAAAATGATTAAAGAAGTAGAAAATTATGCAGCTCCAAGAGGGACCTTTAGAGAAAACAAGAGACCAAATAGATACCCCATCAATGTTGCTCTTATAAGTTAAATCATCAAGTCTGAACCTTCTAGTGTTGAGGAAGCACTCCAACTTCAAGTTTGGAAAGATTTCATAATAGAAGAATATTAGTCCATAGTAAAAAATGATGTATGGGACATTGTACCTAGAACTAAAGACAAATCAGCCATATCATCCAAATGACACTTCAAAATCAAACTTGCAACATCTATCGCGGTGTTGTCACTTTTTCTTGCAGACTATTGTAAGGAAAACAATTCCCTTGACTCTCTGTACCCAAATCCAACCAACAAGAAAAAGAATAACATTTCTGAGAACAAGGATCCTCCTTCGACTTTGAGCTCCATAGACTTAGGCGGGTGTACCTTATTGGTTTACTAAATCTTAGCAAACCAAACAGTGGATTGGTGTCTTAAAACACAGATTTAAACATTTACCAAACAAAACATATAAATTAAATATTTTTGAAATGATTTTACATAACTTTTTGCCTTTGACTAGTGCTATAATCCAAGGGCACAAAGTCTATATGAGTACACATCCACTAAAATATATCAATGAAAGGAAACCAAAAACCATGAAAGTGATCTATGACTTGCATAGAACTTTTAGCAATCTAATACAAGGTCATCAAATTCATAAACCTTCCCCAAGCCCTCAAAAATAATCCCAGGGACTTATACTTTCCTTGAAAGTAGCCTGTAACTATTTCACAATCTGCCTTACAGATTGATGAGCCAATAGTGCCTTACAATCCTAGTTCATAAGGAATTTAAATAAATTCACAAAGACAATCATATACTAAAAAGGTTTTAAACTATCACTTTCATTAACATATCAAAATTCAAGTGTATTCAAGAAGAACAAGGCATCCTCAAAGAAACAACCACAAATATCAGAATATGAGCCCTTTCTAAATGATCATGGAAATCCCTTTATAGGACAAGGACTGCAACAAGCTTATGATCATCTAGGGAAAAAATAGGGGAAAATAACTTAACAACTGTATCATCTACTATCTATGACCATGAAATATCTATAGAAATGACATGCCACTAAACCTAGAGCCATCAAATCGAATCTGATCTTTATTTCAGGCAAAACCCTAACTAGTAAGCCACAAGGACAAGAAATTCATCATTTAAACCCTTTGTGCCTTCAGCTACATAATGAATAGCAGGACTATTTCACCCACTTCTCCATGACAAGGGTAACTTTTCTAGACAAGTGTCACTTTAAAAAATCCTTTGGTAGCTAACAGGATCATCACTAATATATCAACCACCTTCGCATTTATTTACCAGTCCTTACTGTAGTTATTCCTTTAACTCTATTCGATTGGATCAGATCAAGACAAGAATCTGATCTACATGGTTCAATCAATTTCCACCTACTTCAGCCTCACCAACCCATAGGAAATCCTTTTCAAAAAATTCAAGAATACAACCGCAATGGATAATGAACCAGTTTAAATATAAGGCGTCGATCTCCATATTTCCCAACATGTCATGCAACTCAAGATAATCAAACAAAACCTTCATTTGACTTAAAATATTATTTTCCACACCACTTTCCTCGGTGACCAATAAAAAACAAGCACATCAACAATACGTGGCACCGAGGATCCACCTTTTAAAATATTCATCAGACTGGACAGGTGGTAGCACAACATGATCTCGTGATCACTAAACATCAAGCACTTTCTCATTGAGGCATTACACCTAACGCATGATCATTTTAAATTTACACTACATTTAATACTCTAGATCTAGGAACATGATGTCACACAGGATAGGTTTTACCTAGTCACAATGCCTTGATCAGTAACTGTTGAGCATTGTCTTATCTAGGAAATGTGTCAACTGTCAAATCAAAATGATATGACCATCCTTTACCTTTCATCTTAACCATAGCGAGTCTGTGACTAGTTTTTTCTACCATTTTTGCTAAGTTGCCAACATTTTTCATCTAACTGCCTTCTTACCTATGACCTAGCGAGAAACCCTTTTTATTTACCCTTTTTCTTCATCACCAACTCACGGACTATTTTGTTTAATTGCTACATCATCTGGTGAGCTGGTGACTAACCCTTTAACTTGACCCTCGCTAGATTTCCATAGTTTTCACTAACCACCAAACAAGTTTGTGATCAGGCTACTGAAGGAAGAACATAAACCATCATTGGGTCATAGTGGTTAGTGAAAAAGTTTTAAAATAGTTTGTCACTTAGCGATGAAGGGTTCAGACTAGGCATTCGCAGGGTCGCAATGGTTATCTTCTAAACTTCTAAACTACCAGCGAGCTAGCGAAAAGGGGCAACTAGACTTCTTGCCCACTCACGGTGGTTAACAAGACTCTAACAAAATAGATTGTGACCCTTTGATACCAACTTATGGGGCTTAGTGAGTTAGTGACTAAGATTAAATCGGGTCCGCTAGATAAAACACTTAAGGAACCTAACCTCGCCTAATGATGACCTAAGACATAGGGTTAGGTTCCTTAAGATTAAATCGGGTCCGCTAGATAAAACACTTAAGGAACCTAACCCTATTTCTCCATACCTAAGACACCTTCAATAGATTTTTTATAGGATAAGACCATTTTCATCATATTTTTACATTGGGAGGAAAATGGGCTAACAGGCAACTCGTGAAGCAATATGGTTGAGAAAACTTATGGTAGGTTTGTTTGGAAAAACTATAGATTCAATAATCATTCACTGTGATAACCAGATTTGCATAAAGTTTTTAGTGAATCTAGTATTTCATGATAGGTCAAAGCACATTGAGATCCCTTACCATTATGTTAGAGACATGGTGGCCTCAAGTGTTATTATTATCATATTTTTACTCATTCTTAGAAGGGAGACCTAATTACTAGATGATGCTATAGTACCCTAGTTTATGTTATTAGGTGATCTTCTTTAAGTTTGTGTTCATTTCATTTTTGAAGAGTACATGAAAGTAAAAGGAAATGAACTGCATCTAAAGCTACACATGCATGTATGTATATTGTACAAAAGAGAAAGAACTGAAAGAAAAAGCATCTATCTAAGATCACACAGGCTGTGAGCATAGCCATTACCATAATTGAATGAATGAGTATACATATACATAAAGAAAATCAATTAAATACTGGGTACCAGACATTGCTTGGTATTGGTGTCCAGATCCGGTCCTGTCTAGAGAGCTCCTAAGATCCATAACCTACAAGAAGAGAAGAAGGGATATGGGTTAGATCCAATGGATCTATGCAATGGATGGTATCACAATATCTATAGAATTCATATGTACACTCAGCCATGCACCTCTGACAAAGGTTGTGCTCAGGGCATGTGCATAAGGCTGCAAAGAACAAAAGAGGCACCATGTTTTCACTGACATGTTTGTTTCATGTGTAGATACAGGGGAAGCTGATCCAACAAAAAATGCCATGAATGACCTGAGCCCTTGATGCGGATCACGATAGAAAAACCTCAAGTTTTCTTTCAAGTGATTGCAACAAGGGCCAAGAGCACCCATCGTATGAACAAAGGGACATCCAAGTGATGTAGCATCAATGAGGACACTCAAGAATCATGAAGGTACAATCTTGTAAAATAATGAGGCTTCTCACATTTTATGTGCCTTGAGAAAATGAAGCTTCTATCATCATGAAAGAGTCATAATGCATTGAAGAGGAGCCATGATTAAAGTGTGAACAACATCAAATGGATCTCAACACATGATTCAGTGAGGGTCACAAAAAATATTATGCAATTAGCTAGTGGGCTTGAAATTGATGATTATAAATGGAATCCATATACAGGAAGTAAACATGCATAGACAGGCCTCAACACGGAATAATGTCTCAAATATAATACATTGATGCTATGACATGTACATGCTAAAATCCATGTGATAATTAAATATCAATATGGCATGACATAATCAAATGATGGAACCAAGTAGCAGTCATCAATATTGATGCAGCATAATCAATCTTCACCCTCATTATGATAGTGAGCCTGATTAGGGACTAATATACCAGCATCTGTTCAACAGGAAATCACAATGTCATCCAGAAGAAAAGGAATAAATAAGATTCAACACAAGTGCAAGCATCAGCACTGAATAGCCGGTAGGGTACCAACATCTCAACATCATCTAGGGGTTACAATAGCATCAAATCAAAAGCTCACGACACCATCAGTGGTTTATAACAACAAATGTATCTAGGATTATGTTTCTCGTGGGCTAGGAGCATTGGTCTAAAGAACTAGTCATAGAGAAAATAACTAGCACACAGGTTTAAATGAACTATACATCATACACTAAACAGATGGCGGAATGCTTCAAACACTCAGAGGAGATAAAATATGTAACAGCAAGCCCGCAATCTCTTGGTGCCTAGGTTCACGGCCTTATGCAACAATAAGGATGATCCTTTTATCCATTAAGCACACCATGGAAAAGTAGCATACAAGCAGTGCTCCAATGGAGTTGAATAAACAAGTACAAACATTGATGTCATAGCCCACGTACTAGTCTTTTATCTAGTAAGCATATCTTTGTAAGCATCCCAACATTTGATGATAGAGGACCATATGTTCACAATGCCTTGATTTCAAATACGATGCAATGGATAGGTCCACGGGCCGGGCCATGTAAGTAGGCTACATACACGAACTGGTTTCATCAATCAAATCATGAATGCTTTCAGCAAGCCATACATAGAAAGGACTAGTGAAGCGTGGGCATCGTGATCCAACGGTGCTATGCCCTATTATCTAATATGGTTCCTAGTTTGGTTCACAAGCCATGAAATATTAGCAAACAGTATGAAATGTAGCTTGCAATATATACAAAATAGTCCCATGATACCAAACAGGAGGCATGAGCCATGGTGAGAAAGACTTAAACATACATGAGTTGCATAAGCCTATGTAATGGATAGCTCATGGTGCAAACTGTACATAAGGGTACGGGCCATATGGAGAAACACAAGACAATGAGCATGTGTAATACAAGAAACTAAGGGCCTTCTAGTCCCGACAATAATAGAATTCCCAAATACAAAGCATAAATAGTATGGAATGCAATAGTGAATATCCAATACAGTTGACATTCTTGCTTCCAACTCACGAGCCTATGTGCATAGGAGACAAGAGGGTGGAAACTAAATGATAAGGAAATAGAAACCAACAGTTAGATCTTGCCATCAATTCAACTGAGAATCATCAAAAGGGCATGGTTTTATCAATGTTTGCATTGATGCCTCCACCAAGTTATAACAGTTTATGGGTCACTGGCTCCTAGACATAGCTGTGCCCTAGCAAAGCCAGATTCATAATACCTGAGCTAAGACATGACAACAACCAAAAAATAGCATAGATCTCAAGCATTGCCCTAGACTATGGACAAACTGGCATAATCATAATTATGATACCCTTATCAAACACACAGATGTAATCTACAGTCGAATAGCAAAGAAATGAAGACATATTCCAATCCATGCTATCGCAATGGTACAAATAATATGAAGAAAGATCAGCAGGAAATGAATACTCAGGAGCCCAAATACAAATACAAATATAAAATCAATCAAATAACAATGCCCATAAAGCAAAATGCCACTATTTTGAAATCAAATGCAACAAAGATGAATCAAATACATGGTGCCTTAAAAGTTGCAACTAGTAAATATGTATGCCCATGCCCTAGTTGGCATTAATAGGCAATGGTGCCCTAAACTAGACAAAGTGGGATACATATGCACAGTGATGCCATACCGTGAATGCCACATTCATGAGGTCAAATATGCACTCACAATAATACAATGCCACACCAACATGATCATCTCAAAAACAATGAACAGTACACTGATGCCCTAGCCTTTTTTTTCATGGGCTATCATGTAAACAATGAATACACAGTGCCCTCACGAATTGAGAAAGGATAGACAATAATGCAAAAAACTTCAAATGAACAACACCAGTGCCTACCTTGACAATACAATGCCACTAATCCAATGTTGTTGTTTCCAAATCCGAACTCAGAGATCAAAGGTGAAATGCCAGTAGGTTGGAAACTTTCCATATGTCAGATGAGAAAGTCCATAGTGTCAGCGGCAAAGGGGTTTTGAATGAAATGGCTATTGAATTTTCTTTTCCTTCTCCCCTTTTTAGGGTCAAGGTTCATTAACCATCTTATTTTGCTATGTATCTTAGGCATGGTGGGTTATTGGTGATCATTAGGTGGTATTTTAATCCTATAGTTGTATGTTATGTATTGATGAATTCAAATTAACAAATGTGGGTCATCAAATGTGCTTTCCCCTTAATTGGGTCGAGAGTCATTTGTTTGACTTAGGATTTAAATCCATGTTTTAGCATAGGTGAATTTGTGAAAATGAGAAGCTCTTAAAATGTGTTTTTCCCCTTTTTTAATATTGGGTTGAGAACTATTTTAGGAGGCACATTAAATCCATTTTATGTCATAGGGGTCAGTTTCAGATTGTAACAATCATCGCACATTCTATTGTAAATTCTGACAGTGGTGTTTTATAAACCATTGTCAGAATCTTTTGGTGCATGACTTAGTGGATAGAGTGGTCTCTTTTGACCTTCTATTTTTAGGGTCCCATTTTCCTCGCCCCCTAGAAACTTGGGGATCTAGCATTTGAATTATGATGCCGCCTCATGGGTCCTTTATTGACCGTTTTATATTCTTAGGAGGTAGTGGAGTTTGAATGCAGATTCCTAGTTTTTATTTTTTATACCTCTCACTTTTGGTGATTGAGGTTAGCTCTTAATTTTTTTCTCTCTCTGATATGAGTGTTGTAGCTCTAAGAGACACATCTTGTACTTATTTCTTTTCAGCAATAAAATGTATCCTTCTTGTTCCACTACAATTATTGGTTTGCTCTTGAAACACATGCAGGACTATTGTGATATCCTTGTGTCCTTAATCCGTATGTTGATTCAAGTCAATTTTTCAAGAATTCATTTCAATTCAGTAGCTTAACTTGTGTGCAAATTGAGAATATCAAATTTGTGAAGTTTACTTCCTTTTCTGTACTTTAAGCACCTAGTTTCATTAAATGTTTAAGGAGGTGTAATCAAGTTGTGATTCAAGTTTGTTTTTTTGTTGAAGTAAACTTCTTTTCAATTGTGGGTCTCTTTTGAATTTGGTTGATCACCTTTTTTTTTCTTTTAGTTGTAGTTGTTTTATGCACTCTCTCCCTTTCCTCCTAAAAGTCAGTAAGTGTTTTTCAAGTGATCCAAAGGGAAGCCGACCCTTAATCTGGAGGTCTATTCTTAGATAGGTTACCCACAGCCTGAGAATAGTCCCATGCTTCACAGGATTGCTGGGTTTTAACACTTAAAAAATTGGGTGCAATCCTTAGTGACAACAATTTTTGGCATGCTCGGTGGGACAGGAAAGACTCATTGAGTCAAATTTCTACAAAGTTTTATGCAAGTTATTATGTGGTATGAGCAGTGACAATGTTTTGAAATCATACCTAGCGACTCTAATCTTGTTTCATGCAGATCAATATATAAGCTTATGAGTGGGATCCCTACCAGGCAGAGTAAGAATCCTTTTGTGTATGCAGAGCTACCATCTATCAAAAAGAGCTCTAAAGCAGCCCTAACTAGTGCATCAAAATCTGCAAATCCTACTCCTAATCCTACTCACATTCTTGCAACCACTTCCCAAATTCAACTAGTGCAAGCAGCACTAGCAATTCAAGCTCCCATTAATCCTCCAATGGATAGACAACATCCTTTTGTAGCTTTCAATCAAGGAAGCCCCTTGAATTTGCAGCAGCATGATGACATACCTATATCAGCTCTTAAGAGCTTGCCTATTTTTATAGGGGAGGATCAAACCTCAACTATTGAGCATATAAGAGACGTAGCATCCCTTTGCGCCCTTCATAATATAACCCAGGATAATGTGGCTATGAGGTTGTTGGCAACTTCCCCCAAAGGAAAAGCATTGAAATGGTTTAGAGGCTTAACAGTTGGTTCTATAGCTGATTGGGATGGGTTGGGTCAAGCCTTGACCAATCAATTTGAGGATAAATCAGACCACCTCTCATTAGTTGAGCACTTGACTACTATTAAAAGAGCACCCCAAGAATACATGATGGATTTCAATTTCAGATTTCAAAGGACATGGAATAGAATACCAGCCACAATTAGACCTTCAAGCCAACATGCTTTTCTATACTATCTAAGAGCCCTTAATAGCGATATCTCTGTTATGATCCAATCCCTGGAAGGGATTAATTTGCAGCAGCATATGATCTTTCCATAAGAGCTAAAAATAGCCTAATCCAAGTAGGAAAAATAGCCTCAAGGCCTCCAATGCCTATTTTCCCCAAGCTTCATCCTGTTCCTAAAGCATTTCCAGCCTTGGCATCTATTCCACCTCTCCTAGCTCCTCCCCAACAAGTTGCTAGCCTAGTTGTGAATCAATCCCAAGAGCTGAACGAGATCGAAAAGGCCTTGCAAACAGTTACTAATGAACTGGTTAGTCTAAAGAAGTAGCAGTCCCAACCTTACCAGAAACCATATCAACAGCCTTATCAACACCCCTATCAAAATCATTACCAGCAGAACAGGCCCCAATACCAATAAGGCTAGCAAGGCCAAGCAAGGAATTATAGCCAAAAGGCCAACCAGCCTTATAATCCTAACACTCCTAGTGCTTCTAGAGAGCTAGTTCCTATAGCTCAGAATAATATGGTGCAAGAAAACCAATGGGGTTGCCCATGCAATCAGCAACACATCCAAGGAATGTGTCCTAATGGCTATGCTCAAGCCCTCCTGGTGTAGAACAATGTGGTGATGCCATAGGAGATGGTTCAAGAGCTATAAATATAGCAAGGTCTAGTTGTTACCCCAAACGAGTTGCAGACGCCTGAGGTGGCACTGGTGAATTTTCACAAAGAAGATTTTTGCGGGGTGAATTTTTCACCAAATGATAACCCAAACTATATCCCAGTTGCAGCCAACACAAGGTTTAAGAAGAAGGCTTTGGAGGTTGAACAAGTGGCCTCTACCAGTCAGCAAGCTCCTGTTGTGAATCCACAACCCAAAGAAGTTCAAGCTCTAGTCCTAAACTAGTCAAAAGAGGCTAAAGAACTAGTCAAGGTAGCTATATAGTTGGTGTCTACACAAACAGAGATTGCTGCACCAAAAGGATAGTCTAAAATAAATTTGGGATCTTTTAATATTGTGGAGTAGATGAAGAAGACCTCTATCAATGTGCCTTCAATGGAAGCCCTGGCGATCCCTGGACCAAAGGAGCTAATACTTAGCGAGTTGGCTAAGATTTCACCAAATCAAGAAGTTGTTTCTGAACAACCTAGGGTCCTAGTGGTTGAAACACCTCAGAAGGAGTAGTGAACCGAAGAAGCCAACTTGTAGCCCACTATTGCCCCATAGCTTAAACCCCCTCCTTTTTTATGTAACTCTTATTGTTGGTGACTTATTGGTTCACAATTATATGATAGATTCAGGAGCAAGTAGTTCTGTGATTTCTAAGCAATTAGTTGATCTCCTAGGATTGTCTTATGAGCTAATAGACAAGCCTATTGTTTAGTTGGATGGGTCATCAGTTAGTACCTTGGAAGTCATTAAGGACCTAAGCCTCACTCTACATGAATGTCCCAATTTCTCCATTCCCCAAGATGTCTATGTCATAGATCTGCCTCCTCATTTTTCTATTTGTCTAAGCAGAGAGTTCACTGCTAGGTTGGGGGGATATCTCTTAGCTGATTGGTCTCATGTATACTTCAGAACCAGATATGGGACTAGAGTTAGGATCAAGTTTGAGGCTTTTTCAAAAATTCATGCTAAACCATATACCCCAAGCCCTATAAATGCCAATTTGATGTATCATGAACAAGACCCAAGTGATTCTGAACCTGAAACCCCTATTGGAAAGATTCTTGATATTGTCCTAGATGAGTGGGCTGAAAGATATTTGGAGGAGGATAACCCTTTTAGAAACATGGAGATTTCTGGTATTGGAATGTATATCATCCATGAAGAAAGTGTTGTGATTCCAGATTTGATGAAGAAGGAAGATAAGCTTTCTAGAGATCAGAGTGATGATTTGTGGCAGTTGTTTTTTGATGGTGCTAGAAGCAAACTTGGTTTAGGAGGAGGAGTTGTCCTAACTTCTCCAGAGGGGAAAAGGTATTACTCTACGGTTCGATTTTCTTTCAGCTATACTAACAATACATCAGAGTATAAAGCTTTGATTCATGGCTTAGAATGGGCTAGACAAAGAGGAATCAAATGCCTAAAAGTTATAGGTGATAGTGAATTAGTGGTCAATCAAATTCATGGAACTAATCTCATAAAGAATGACACACTTAAGATGTATAAACATAGTATTTGGGATTTAATAGAAGGTTTTTGTGCTTTTAATCTGGTTGTTGTCCCAAGGAATCAGAACAAGCAGGCAGACAAGATGGCTGCCATGGGAGAAGAATATGATATTCCAAAAGAGATCACAAGTCCTGACTCGTAGCATATAAAGATCCTGGTAAGGCCATCTATACCAGACAATCAAGTGAGCTGGCAAGTTTTTGAAAATGATGAGCATATTTTTAACATTTTGATAGAAGAGGCTAAGTTCTCTAAAGTTAACCAGAACAAACATGCTCACCAGTATAATGACCAGATGCTACAATTAAAAAGTAATAAGCTACCTAAGGGACAGGTCACACTTGAGTCTATATTTAACTCTGATGATCAGCTTAGAGGGGACAAAGCTAGTATGATAGTCAAAGAAGAACACTACCAGCCTGTGGAGATTCTTAAGGATAGATTCCCTTTAGCTTGGAAAGGTATGCACATAGTTAGAAAAGCAAGCCTTTATATCATTGTGTCAAGAATTTAGTGATGTTTTTGCATGGGAATACTATGATCTGAAAGGATTTGATCCTCACTTAGCCTAGCACACCATTGAGCTAGAACCCCATGCCAAACCAATAAGGTAGAAATAGAGACCCATCAATCCTAAGCTAGAAGTCTTGATGAAAATAGAGTTGAGAAAAATGATTGAGGCCAATATTATTTTTCCCATTAAACACACCTCTTGGGTTTCAAACCTAGTACCAGTTAGGAAGAAGAATGGTGAAATTTGGCTATGTGTGGATTTCAGAGACCTTAACAGAGCCTCACTCAAAGATCATCACCCATTGCCCTCCATGGAACAGATTTTACAATATGTCTCAGGGTCTGATGGATTTTCTTTGTTAGATGACTTTTCTAGTTATAACCAGGTCCTGGTTAAAGAGGAAGATCAATATAAAATAGTATTTACCACCAAATGGGGCACCATGGCATATAGGAAGATGCCTTTTGGGCTGTCTAATGCTGGTGCTACTTTTCAGAAAGCCATGGAGATGGCATTTGCTGGTTTAATGAACAAGTTCATTCTAGTTTATTTGGATGATATAACTATCTTTTCAAAAGACACTAATGATCACCTGGTTCATCTGAGATAGATCTTTGAAAGGTGCAAAGAGTTTGGAGTTTCATTGAATCCTAAGAAATGCATTTTTGTTGTCCATGAAGGCAGATTACTGGGGCACATTGTTTCTAAATAGGGGACAACCATTGAACCTGAGAGGATAAAGGCCATCATGGCACTGCCCCTGCCAGCTCACAAGAAAGGATTACAGAGTTTTCTTGGAAGAATCAACTTCTTAAGAAGGTTCATACCAAATGTTGCAGCACTACTAAGGCCTATGACCCAGATGTTGAAGAAGAACTCAACCTTTCATTGGACAAGTGAAGCAAAAAGGTGTTTTGAAGAAGTCAAGGAAGCAATTACCTCTGCTCCTACTCTAGTAAACCTTGAATTTTTCTAAGGATTTTATCCTATATGCTTTTGGAGACACTAATAGTATCTCTACCATGTTAGTTTAGTAGAATGCTAAGAAGCAGGAACAACCAGTAGCTTTTTACAGCCAAGCTCTGGATGGTTATGAACTTAATTACACTTCTGTAGAAAAACATGTCCTAGAAATTGTGAGGAGTTTGAAAAAATTCAAGCACTTTTTATCCAATAACACAGTGCACCTGATGATTGCTCACCCTTGCATAAAAGATTTCTTACGGAACAAAGACCTGAGCCATAAGAGGGCTGGTTGGGTCACCAAAGTCATGGAGTATGACATTCAGATGAAAGTGACCAAGTTGATTAGAGGAAAAGGATTGTGTGAGTAGCTTAATGAAGGATAGTAGACCCTAACCAGCAAAAGGAGGAAGTTGTTCTAATGAACCAAGATGTAGAGAAAAGTACAAGCTGGACAACAGAGATGAGACATTATCTCTCAACTAGTTAGTGCCCTCAAGGTCTTGAAAGAAGTAAAAGAAGGTACTTTAGACTCCAAGCTATCCCATTTATCATTATTGATGATGTTCTGTATAGGAGAGATCATAGTGGGGTCTTGTTGAGATGTGTTGAAACTAGCCAAGTGGACAAAATACTAGAGGAATTTCATGATGGAGGTTCTGGAGGACACTTTGCAGCCAGGACCACTACTCTGAAAGTGATGAGAGTTGGGTACTATTAGCCTAGCCTATACAAGGATGCATTTGATTGGGTAAGGAAATGTAAGAACTATGCTTTATTTGATGGAAAACAAAAGTTAGCAGCCCTCCCTCTACATCCCATCAAGGTGGAGCAACCTTTTTCAAAATGGGGATTGGATTTTATTAGACCTATCAACCCCCCATCCAATGCTAGACACAAATGGATACTTGCTGCTACAGATTATTTTACCAAATGGATAGAGGTTGTAGCACTAAAGGAAGCAAATGAGACCTCTATCCTAAACTTCTATCAAGACATTGTGTCTAGATTTGGTACTCCAGATTCTATCATTTTAGACAATGCTATGGCATTCCTAGGAACTAAAATCTCAGAATGGGCACTCAAACATAATATCTTCCTAAGTACCTCTTCTAACTATTACCCTTAGGGTAATGGTCAGGCAGAATCAACAAATAAGAACTTGTTGAGAATCATCAAAAGGACTATAGAAGGAAACCAGAGAGATTGGCACAACAAGTTAAAGTTGGCCCTATGGGCAGATAGAATAACACCTAAGAGGTCTACAGGTAACTCACCCTATGCACTTGTATATGGAAAATAAGCTAGGATTCCTTTGTCTACTGAGTTGCCTACTTTGAGTTTAATCAAGGAAATTGATCTTATGGACTCGTATGCAAGTCAGGCTTGCTGAACTAGTTGACCTTGAAGAAACAAGAAAACTAGCACTGGAGAACCTAGAAGCTCATCATGCTCAAATGAAGAGAAGATTTGATAAGAAGGCCACACCTAAAGTTTTCAAGGAAGGGGACTTGGTCCTCAAGTGGGATGAAGCAAAATACAAACTAGGGAGGCATACTAAATTTGATGCCATATGGAGTGGGCCTTTCATGGTGATTGGATGCAAAGCCCATAATGATTTTCAGTTGGCTAGTATGGATGGAGAAGAGCTACCCATTCTAGTGAATGGGATTCACCTCAAGGCTTGTTTCTGAGGTATTTTTCTACCCTGTACATTAGTAGGTTAGAAGTTTCCAATTTTATGCATTCCCTAGGTGTCTGGCACAAGTTTGTTTAAAGTTTTCAGTTGCTTTCAGTTTGGTTTTTAGTTTGGTGTGAGTAGTAATAAGCCAGAGAGGTTATCTCTAGTGGTTAGAAATTTTTTTAAAGAAGGATTGATTATCCAAAATAACTAAGTTTAGTTTGAGGCTTACAAGACTTTGTGCCCAATGGATCTTTAAGGTAGCTGGTCAGGATGCTTAACAGGCAAGCACTCCAAAGAGGTCACCAGAATATTATCATATTTTTACTCATTCTTAGATGGGAGACCTAATTACTAGATGATGCTACAGTACCCTAGTTTGTGTTATTAGGTGATCATCTTTAAGTTTGTGTTCATTTCATATTTGAATAGTACATGAAAGTAAAAGGAAATGAACTGCATCTAAAGCTACACATGCATGTATGTATACTGTATAAAAGAGAAATAATTGAAAGGAAAAGCATCTATTTGAGCTCACACAGGCTGTGACCATAGCCATTACCAGAATTGAATGAATGAGTATACATATACATAAAGAAAATCAATTAAATACTGGGTACCAGACATTACCTGGTATTGGTGTCTAGATCCGGTCCTGTCTAGAGAGCTCCTGAGATCTAGAACCTAGAAGAAGAGAAGAAGGGATATGGGTTAGATCTAATGGATCTATGCAATGGCTGGTATCACAATATCTACAAAATGCATATGTACACTCAACCATGCACCTCTGACAAAGGTTGTGCTCAAGGCATGTGCATAAGGCTCCAAAGAACAAAAGAGGCACCATGTTTTCACTAACATGTTTGTTTCATGTGCAGATACAGGGGAAGTTGATCCAACAACAAATCCCATGAATGACCTGGGCCCTTGATGTGGAACATCACAGAAAAACCTCAAGTTTTCTATCAAGTGATCATATCAAGGGCCAAGAGCACCCATCGTATGAACAAAGGGACATCCAGGTGATGCAACATCTATGAGGACACTCAAGAATCATGAAGGTACAATCTTGTAAAATAATGTGGCTTCTCCCATTTTATGTGCCTTGAGAAAACGAAGCTTCTATCATCATGAAAAAGTGATAATGCATTAAAGAGGAGCCATGATTAAAGTGTGAACAACATCAAATGGATCTCAACACATGATGCAGTGAGGGTCACAACAAATATTATGCAATTATCTAGTGGGCTTGAAATTGATGATTATTCATGGAATACATATATAGGAAGTAAATGTGCATAGATAGGCCTTAACACGGAATAATGTCTCAAATATAATACATTGATGCTATGACATGTACATGCTAAAATCCATGTGATAATTAAATATCAATATGGTATGACATAATCAAATGATGGAACCAAGTAGCAGTCATCAATATTGATGTAGCATAATTAATCTTCAGCCTCATTATGATAGTGAGCATGATTAGGGACTAATATACTAGCATCTGTTCAACGGGAAATCACAACATCATCTAGAAGAAAAGGAATCAATAAGATTCAACACAAGTGCAAGCATCAGCACTGAATAGCCGGCAGGGTACCAACATCTCAACAACATCCAAGGGTTACAATAGAATCAAATCGAAAGATCACGACACCATCAGTGGTTTATAACAATAAATGTATCTAGGATTATGTTTCTCGTGGACTAGGAGCATTGGTCTAAAGAACTAGTCACAGAGAAAATAACTAGCACACCGGTTTAAATGAACTATACATCATACTCTAAACAGATGGCAAAATGCTTCAAACACTAAGAGGAGATAAAATATGTAATAGCAAGCCCACAATCTCTTGGTGCCTAGGTTCACGGCCTTATGCAACAACAAGGATGATCCTTTTATCCATTAAGCACACCATGGAAAAGCAGCATACAAGCAGTGCTCCAATGGAGTTGAATAAATAAGTACAAACATTGATGTCATAGCCCACGTACTAGTCTTTTATCTAGTAAGCATATCTTTGTAAGCATCCCAACATTCAATGATAGAGGACAGTATGTTCATGATGCCTCAAGTTGAAATACAATGCAATGGATAGGTCCGCGGGCCGGGCCATGTAAGCAGGCTACATACACAAACTAGTTTCATCAATCAAATCATGAATGCTTTTAGTAAGGCATACATAGAAAGGACTAGTGAAGTGTGGGCATCATGATCCAAGGGTGCTATGCCCTATTATCTAATACGGTTCCTAGTTTGGTTCACAAGCCATGAAATATTAGCAAATAGTATGAAATGCAGCTCGTAATATATACAAAATAGTCCCATGATACCAAATAGGAGGCATGAGCCATGGTGAGAAAGACTTGAACATACACAGGTTGCATAAGCCTATGCAATGGATAGCTCATGGTGCAAACTGTACATAAGGGTACAGGCCATATGGAGAAACACAAAACAATGGGCATGTGTAATACAAGAAATCGTGGGCCTTCTAGTCGCGACAATAACATAATTCCCAAATAGAAAGCATAAATAGTATGGAATGCAATAGTGAATAGCCAATACAATCGACATTCTAGCTTCCAACTCACGAGCCTATGTGCATAAGAGACAAGAGGGTGGAAACTAAATGATAAGGAAATAGAAACCAACAGTTAGATCATGCCATCGATTCAACTAAGAATCATCAAAAGGGCATGGTTTTATCAATGTGTGCATTAATGCCTCCACCAAATTATAATAGTTTACGGGTCACTAGCTCCTAGACATATCCATGCCCTAGCAAAGCCAGATTCATAATGCCCAAGCTAAGACATGATAACAACCAACAAATAGCATACATCTCATGTAGTGCCCTAGACTATGGACAAACTAGCATAATCATAATTATGATACCCTTATCAAACATAGAGATGTAATCTACAGCCGAATAGCAAAGAAATGAAGACATTTTCCAATCCATGCTATCACAATAGTAAAAATAATATGAAAAAAGATCAGCAGGCAATGAATACTCAGGAGGTCGAATACAAATACAAATAGAACATCAATGAAATAACAATGCCCATAAAGGAAAATGCCATTGTTTTGAAATCAAATGTAGCAAAGATGAATAAAATACATGGTGCCTTAAAATTTGCAACTAGTAAATATGTATACCTGTGCCCTAGTCAACATTAATAGGCAATGGTGCCCTAGACTAGACAAAGTGGGATACATACACACAGTGATGCCATACTGTGAATGCCATAGTCATGAGGTCGAATATTCACTCATAGGAATGCAATGCCACACCAGCATGATCATCTCAAAAAAAATGAATAGTACACTGATGCCCTAGCCTTTTTTTTTCATGTGCTATCATGTAGACAATGAATACACAGTGCCCTCATGAATTCAGAAAGGATGGACAATAATGCAGAAAACTTCAAATGAACAACCCCAGTGCCTACCTCGACAGTACAATGCCACGAATCCAAAGTTGTTGTTTCCAAATCCGAACTCAAAGATCAAAGGTGAAATGCCAGTAGGTTGGAAACTTTCCATATGTTAGATGAGAAAGTCCACAATGTCAGTGGCAAAGGGGTTTTGAATAAAATGGCTATTGAATTTTCTTTTCCTTCTCCCCTTTTTAGGGTCGAGGTTCATTAACCATCTTATTTTGCTATGTATCTTAGGCATGGTGGGTTTTTGGTGATCATTAGGTGGTATTTTAATCCTATAGTTGTATGCTATGTATTGATGAATTAAAATTAACAAATGTGGGTCATCAAATGTGCTTTCCCATTTATTGGGTTGAGAGTCATTTGTTTGACTTAGGATTTAAAACCATGTTTTAGCATAGGTGGATTTGTGAAAATGAGATGCTCTTAAAATGTGTTTTTCCCCTTTTTTAATATTGGGTTGAGAACTATTTTAGGAGACACATTAAATCCATTTTATGTCATAGGGGTCAGTTTTAGATTGTAACAGTCATCACACATTCTATTGTAAATTCTGACAACGGTGTTTTATAAACCATTGTCAAAATCTTTTGGTGCATGACTTAGTGGATAGAGTGGTCTCTTTTGACCTTCTATTTTTAGGGTCCCATTTTTCACGCCCCCTAGAAACTCGAGGATCTAGCATTTGAATTATGATGCAGCCTCATGGGTCCTTTGTTGACCTTTTTCTATTCTTAGGAGGTAGTGGAGTTTGAATGCAGATTCCTAGTTTTTAGTTTTTATACCTCTCACTTTTGGTGATTGAGGTTAACTCTTCATTTTTTTCTCTCTTTGATATGAGTGTTGTAGCTTTGAGTGACACATCTTGTACTTGTTTCTTTTCAGCAATAAAATTGATCCTTCTTATTCCCATACAATTCTAGGTGATGTCCTTGAGTCCTTAATCCGTATGTTGATTCAAGTCAATCTTTGAGGAATTCATTTCAATTCAGTAGCTTAACTTGTGTGCAAATTGAGAATATGAGAGTTGTGAAGTTTACTTCCTTTTCTGTACTTTAAGCACCTGGTTTAGTTAAAAGTTTAAGGAGGTGTGATCAAGTTGTGATTCAAGTTTTTTTTGTTGTTGAAGTAAACTTGTTTTTAGTTGTGGGTCTCTTTTGAATTCGGTGGATCACCTTTGTTTTTCTTTCAGTTGCAGTTGTTTTATGCACTCTCCCTTTCCTCCTAAAAGTCAGTAATTTTTTTTCACATGATCCAAAGGGAAGCTGGCCCTTAATGCGGAGGTCTATTCTCGGATAGGTTACCCACAGCCTGAGAATAGTCCCATGTTTCACAGGATTGCTGGCTTTTAACGCTTAGCAAATTGGGTGCAATCCTTAGTGACAACAGTTATCATGTTCAGATATATTAGTACATATGAGAAAATTGCAGACATTCTAACCAAACCTCTGGAAAAAATAAAGGTGGAGCACTTTAGAGGTAAGCTTGGTATGGTAGAAATGTATTTTTCATCTAAGATTGAGTCTTGATAAATTTATTGTACTAATATATATTTGAAATATGTTTAATGTGTAAAATCTTGTGTCATGTGTTTTATTACATGACCTTATGGACCATAGTAAATATCTTGAAAGGTGACGATCTTTCAATGATGTCTACTCATTTTTTATAACTATTTTAAGGTGATGACTTCACCATACGTTAACCTAATATCATGATGGATATCATATGGTTGATATCTGTGGACATGTCCTGATAGTTCATATCTCCTAAATAATACTAATTAAGTGGTGTGTAACCTCGATGAGTTATATTACCGAGATATTTCATGGTGGATATCATGTGATGTAATATCCGTGGATATGCCATGAATAGATATCTTCTTTGGTTGGCATCATGTGACTTGATGCTATTGCACATACCATAAAAAATATGAGTATGGTGAATATAATGTGATTGATATTTGTGGACATGTTGTACTCTTGATGTCACTGTGAGGTAACATCATTTATGGTGGATGTCATTTGATATATGTGGATATGCCATAATTTATGATATCAAATTAAGGTGATATTTTCTCTCAAAATACATGAGTCTATTGTGGTTACATAAGGATAGTTATCATCCTCTCTAGCTAAGAGGGAGTGTTAATGTATTGTAGCTTCGATCGGTTTATTCCTATCTATGTGGCCTATCGGCCTTGAGCATTTGATCATTATCCTTTCTTTTGTACTACTATTATGATTTTTAGTTATCATATATATGATTATTAATAAGTTTCCAATCATGTATATATGTATATATATTTAATATTGTTAATATAGATGATATTATATATATACATATATGTACATGATATAAAATGTGATTAATCATATTATTGTTTTTAGTCATACTATAGACACTATGAGTTATATATTAATGTTAATTATGTTGTTAATAACATGTTAGTATTAATTATATTGTTAATACTTATTAATGCCTTTATCTATATTGAGTATATTGGTTAATGATTAATGAGAATCGATAATATTAATGAAGTTGTGATTTAAGTATCTATTTATATTGATATTAATATTAACAAGCACCCATAACAAGTATCGGTGATAACTAATGAATACAGATTAATTTACAATCAGTTGAGATTACTAAACAACATATTACATATTGATCGGATCATGTGAGACATGTCCCTATGGGACATGCCTCCTCTCCTCATATATATTGTGAGTGTATTTTATCTTGTTAGTACATAAAAATACACTGTGAAAATCAAGTAGAGCATTCATATATATATATATATATATATATATATATATATATATATATATATATATATAGAGAGAGAGAGAGAGAGAGAGAGAGAGAGACTCTCTCTCTCTCTCTCTCTCTCTCTATATATATATATATATATATTTGGTATTACTGAATCAAAGTAATTTGAGTGATATTCATATAAAGTGCAAATCCCAAATTCAGTCAAGCATCTTTTCATTAATATTTAATATATATTATTATATATAGATCTGTCAGGATCTTATTATTAATATATTAATATTATAATTATATTACTATATATATTCAAGAATAATATATTGAGATATTATAGAAGATAGAAAAATTAAAATTTTATAGCCTCTAAATCTAATCATATTTTAACACATTTAAAGGTATTAATTGAAGAGAGATAGATTAAACCTTCTTTGATCAAGCCCTCTTGGATAGAACCCCTCCAGTCTTAAATCATACCTACAATTGAGTCTCCTCTACACTTGATGAAATGTTGGAAAAAATCCATTCTTGCTTTACCTTTTTGGGGAGTGAAATGCATTCATTTAGAAATTTTGTTTAGTAAAAAAATTATTCCATATTACAAGCTTTCCAAAATAGTATATTTAAATTATTTAATTTTATTAATGTATTTGTAATTTTTAATTTCTTTTAAATGTACATTTTTCATCAAACATTAAGGTATTTGTTCAATAAATGTGGAAAAATAGGAACATAGGGGAAAATTTTAAGTTTAAATTTAAATATATGCAACAAATAATTGTAAAAAAATAATCCATGCACTATATATTTGTGTGAAAATTTTATATTCTTTTAAATATAATTTTCTTATTTGTATAAAAAATGTTAAGCATGATGACATAAGCATGTAACATTTTATGCATGACAACATAAATGTAACTTCTAAAAGAAATAGAAAAAATACTTTTTTTAAAACCTCTAGAGGCACTTTGCAACTTGCCTTGGTGCACTACTTTCATCCTTCTACGAGGATGACCCCAGGGGCCAGTCACTCGATGAAGTGCAGGAGGCCTCCCTCATGCCAATTCTTAGGGCTACCTTACGCATGGGTGGTGAAGGCATTAAAGATGCATGGTTGGCATCAAATAATAATGGAAAAAAGGGCCTTTCTTTTTCTATAGATCTAAAACAAAACATTCAAATAGGTCAAGGATGGTGGATGGTCAGTTCCAGATGGGGCTTTCTTCATTCCTCAAGTACAGTCAAATCCCTCAACATGCCCTAATAGAAGAAATAGAGGAAGAGGTAAGGATTTTGCACCCATTAAATGAATTATCACTCCTAATTCTAAAATGTCTGATGTGATTGCAAATAAAAAACTAGTTTAAGTGAAGTTGCTATTTTCCTAGCAGCTCAGAACATTGATAGAGTCCCTTCTTAGAAATTTCTTAATGATTGGATGAGTAATGTTTGGTCTAAGAGACTGGGTTTTTTATATTCATATTTTAGGATGATTTACAAGGTTTTATTCTTAATTTTCTTTGAATCTATTGATAGCTAAAATGAAGTTGTTAGTAGGCAATATTGGATCATAGACTCTTGTACATTTTGATCCATGGCATGGTTGGAGGAGGCAAACAAGGATGAGGTCCTCGCCCTATTCATCCTTAGGTGGGTCACAATTAAGAATTTTCCCTTATTTCTTTGGAAGTTAATCTATACAACCCTTGCTTCACTTGTTTAAGGCATTTAGATAGAAGAATCAATCACTCTTCTTCCACATTTAGATGTATAGGTCCTATTAGCAGTTAACCCTAGGTTTGAGATTCCAGATTTATTGTAGTTTGATTTGGATTATGAGTTTCTTTCTTTCTTGATTAAAATTTTAGGAGGGCTCAATGCCTTCTTTCTATTTTGGAAGGAAGGGCATAGGAGGAGAGACCTCCCTATCTTGCAAAAAAACAAACCCCCTCCTAAGGAGCTGAATACAGGATTAGGCACTAGCCTCCCTAATCCTCCCTTTAATCCCAATATTTCTATCTACATTGAGAGCTTGGATATACCTCTACACACAAATAGTGACAATGCCAATGGTGTTAACAATGTAGAGGATGTTCATTTTAAAATCTTGAAGGGTAAAATGGATGATTTGAAGAAGGTGTTAAGGGACCACCCCTATAACACCAACTCCTCTTCTAAGGATCTTCCTTATGTGTGTCACATTGAGGCCCCCTGTATCCAGCCCCAACACCAGACCAAGAATTCTTAGCAATTGGCACTTGACAGTATCAAGAAGGGCCCCTTTTCCATGTTCTCCCCCCTCCACCAGCCTATGTTTCATTGATTGAAGAATATATGTTCAATCCTAATAAGAGGGGTCATAAAGTTACCCCCCTTTCTTGGTAGGAGTATTATTAAGGATGAAGAACACATGATCATTGGAAGAGACCAGATAGAGACTTTGAATGTGGTGGATACAACCACACCCTTAAAAGAAACTGCATAGGAAGTCACTCTTGATGATGATGCTTTCAGAAATATTCAAGAGGCTTATGATTTAGATGATTCTTGGTTAGATTATTCTCTTATTGTAATTGTTAGAATTAATAGACAAAAATAACAGTTACATGCAAATATAACCAATATCAGAAAATAAAAAACCACAAAGAAGAGAACACAAGACACAGATTTAACGTGGTTCACTGAATCCCTAGGCTACACCCACCAACATCGATTCCAATATTCTTATTATATAGTGATTACAACTTGTTTACAATACACAATCCCTTATAGCTCAATACTATCACAAGAAGCTACTAAAAGCATACATAATGAAATCCCTAACCCTAAGCCATTTTTATACAAGATTTTATTTTTTCCTCTTTAGGGTTAAATTGGTTACAACATGTCGACCCAAAAATAGCCCCAATTTTTTTTCCTTGGGGGCTACACCTAGGAACCATGACAAGGATACATGAAAAGTGTACAATACTTACCTAATTAGTCACCATAGACCAACAACCTCCTACTTGGTTTTACTTACCAAGTAGGAGGTCCCACTGGATCAAACCACCCTAGACACAACTATTCTTTATTCTGTTTACTCTAGAAGACCAATCAAAGTTGAAGAGGAGATCAACTTCTCCCTTGTTACTACCTTTGTAAACATATATGCTAGATTATCATCTGCATGTATCTTTTCCAGCTTTAACTATCCATTATCCAAAAATGACTGAATGAAATGGTACCACAACTGTATGTGTTTTGTCTTTGAATGGAGAGCAGGATTCTTGGCAAGATGAATGGCATTTTGGTCATTTGTAAACAAATAATTATCTATCTATGGGTGTCCCAATTCCTCCATGAAGAATTGAAGCCATATCATATCCTTAGTTGCCTCTATAGAAGAAACATACTCTACCTCGGTAGTGGATAAAACATTCACCTTCTATAACTGAAAAATTCAACTCACTATTGTCCCACAAATAGTAAATACATATCATGTAGTACTTCTCTTGGCATCAAGATCCCCTACCAAATTTGAGTCAACATAGTCTTGTACATAAGTAGTAGAGCCCCCAAAATGTAAACATTCACTGAATGTTCCTCTTAAATATCTAAGAATCCATTTGACTGCATTCTAATGGTCAAACCCAGGATGACTCAAATACCTACTAACAACTCCTACTACATGTGCAATATCTTGTCAAGTACATACCATAGCATAAATTAAACTTCCTATAACTAAAGCATAAGGTACCTTGGACATTTAAGTATCCTCTTCTGGTGTCTTTGGACACATCTCCTTAGTCAATTTCAAATGACTAGGAAAAGGTGTGTTGAAAGCTTTATCATTCTCCATAGAGAAATGTTACAACACCTCAATATATGCAGCCTGAGATAGAGTCAATTTTTTGTGCTTACTATCTCTACATATTTTCATACCAAGGATTTGTTTTTTTGCTCCCAAATCCTTCATAGAAAATGAGTGTGCTAACTATTGTTTCAATCCCTTACTATGATCCATGTTAGACCCATCTACAAGCATATCATCAACATATAAACATAAAATAATGTATCTATCATCATCCAACCCCTTAAAATAAACACAATGGTCTGAATGACACCTACTATATCTATGCTCATGCATAAAACTATCAAATGTAAGATACCATTGCCAAGGTGCTTGCTTCATGCCATATAAACTTTTCTTCAATTGGCACACTAAGTGGTCCTTACCTTTGACCTCAAATCCATCTGGTTGTTCCACATATATTTCTTCATCCAAATCACCATGAAGAAAAGATGTTTTAACATCAGCCTTCTCTAAATACAAATCTTCAGTAGCCACAATACTTAAAATAATACGAATGGGTAAAAGCACAACTGAGTGTCACGTTTTAGGCTAACTCAAATCACTCAACCCAGTTAGACTCGACCGAGTCTAACTAGGTCAAGTACACATAGGTGCCATGTAGCGCTGAATGGCGTCTATGTGGTCCATTAGACTAGACTGAGTGGTACTCGGCCAAGTAGGACTCGACTGAGTCTAAATGATATTTTAAATATCAAAATAATCCCAAGCCCCTCATTTTCACACTATTTGGTTGTTCGCAGGGAGTTGACTTCTAGGGGACTCAGCCAAGTTAGACTTGGCCCAGTTAGACTCGGCCCAGTATACCTAGGTGGCATGCCATGTTGGCAACCAAACCTCCAAAAACACTAAAAATCAAAAATTTTGCACTTTTGTTGTTCCTTTCTCTGATCAAAATAAAAAAAATTTGAAAACTAAAAGTACCCTTTTCTAGATCTCAGAAGTACATATAAATTTTATATTGTTTCAACTACAAAATGTTAAACAAATTTGCTAAAAAATACATGTAGGTATATTAAACTTTGAGAAGACGTTGATTTGGAAAATATAGAAAAATACTAAATCAATTCAAAAAAAATTGAAAATCATATACAAGACTAGAGGAGACAATCCTCTTCAAGAATATGTAATTTATTTGGTTTTGGGTATAGTTTTCATAGGGGAAAAGTGACGGGAGACAAAAACTATTGATTTCACGTAAGTTCAACTTTGAATACTTATAACAGGTAAACAATAAATAGAAAAAACTTCTTTCTTTTTTCCTGCACTAGATATACATGTCATCTAAAACATATTCTGAAATTGGAGGGAAAAACAATGTTTTACTTATAATAATTTGATGAGAAGTAAACTCCCTGATTTGTAGTATTTTTTAGGATATGAAAAATAGACCTAAAAAATTAGAAAAAACTTTGGTCAAATTAATTTTTAAAAATTATAGGTATAAAATTCATCGTATTTTACACATTTCATTAATTTACATCATCTTCAAATTCTCAACAGAAATGTGACTTTTATGCCCTTGAAATTTTTTAGTGTTGGTGTTGTTAGCCTTTTCCTTTGTAAAAGGGTGACAACTTATTGTGCTTTTACCCTATCATCATCCAACCTCTTAAAATAAATGCAATGGTCTGAATGACACCTAGTATACCCATGCTCATGCATAAAGCTAGCAAATTTAAGATAACATTGTCGAGGTGCCTGCTTCGTGCCATATAAACTTTTCTTCAATTGGCACACTAAGTGCTCCTTACCTTTGACCTCAAATCCATGTGGTTGTTCCATATATATTTCTTCATCCAAATCACCATGAAGAAAAGATGTTTGAACATCAAAATTCTCTAAATACAAATATTTATAGCCACAATACTTAAGATAGTACGAATAGAAGTCATTTTAACAACCTGAGAAAATATCTCATCAAAAGCAATGCCCTTTTTCTGTGCAAATCCTTTTACATTTAACTTGGATTTAAATTTTTTCTTACCTCCATCCTCTTCTTTTAGTCTGTAAACCCATTTATTTTGTAAAGCCCTTTTACTTGCAGGTAACTTACATAAATCCCAAGTTTGATTTTTCAGCAAGGAGTCCATTTTGTCTGTCATTGTAAACTCCCACTGAAGCTTTTTATCGACCTGCATAGCTTCATCATAACATTCTATTTCACCAACATCTATTAATAAAATAGAATACAAAGAGGGAGAAAATCTTTCTGGAGGTCTACTTAACCTTGTTTATCGTCTAACATTCACTGGGGTTTGTGGTATTTGTTGTTTCAATTTGTGCAGAGCATAAGGAACTACTAGAACATCATCTTTTGGAGTATCATCTAGTACTACATAATCATTTTCTTTCTTCTCATGCTCCTGCAACAGATCTTTGTACAACACTTTCTCATTGAATATGGCATCCCTGCTTCTTACAATTTTTTGATTTTTAAAATCCCAAAGCCTATAACCAAATTCATCAATGACATATCCAACAAATACACATTTTTTAGATTTAGCTTCCAGCTTGGTTCTATTTTCAAAATTCATATGTGCAAATGCTTCACAACCAAATGTTTTGACAAAAGCATAACTCACCTTCTTACCAGTCCATGCTTCCTCTAGAATACTACAACCCAAAGGAGTAGAGGGACCTCTATTTATTAAATATACAACTATATTAATAGCCTCCGCCCACATGTTTAAAGGTAGCCCAACATGAAACCTCATACTCCTTGCACGCTCCATTATTGTCATGTTCATGTGCTCAACCACTCCATTTTCTTGTGGAGTCCTTGGTATAGTTTTCTACCTATGAATACCATTAGAGGAACAATAATCTTCAAATTTTGTGTTGCAATACTCACCACCATTATCAAATCTGAGACATTTTAGCCTTTTACCAATCTCATTGTCAACCAAGCATTTCCATTTCTTAAAAGATTCAAATACATCAAATTTTTGTCTAAGGAAATAAATCCATACTTTTCTTGGTGCATCATCTATAAATGTAACATAATACATAGAGCCACCAAGGGAAGATACCTAAGCTAGTCCCCATACATCTATATGCACAAGCTCTAATTTCTCATTTTTCTTTTCCTTCTCACTCTTCACAAAACTAACTCTCCTTTATTTTCCATATACACAACTTTCACAGAAATCCATATTGACACATTTAAGACCTAATAACACTTTCTTTGAATGAATTAATTTCATATCTTTTTCACTCATGTTCCCAAATCTATTGTGCTATAGTGTTGTGTCAAAATCTATAGCAATTGTTTGATGTTCTTCCTAATCAATTGCAACAACTATTCCTGAATATTCATTTTTCTATGAAATAATTAAAGTAGAAGTAACAATATGACCCGTACAAAGATATATAGTACCTACTTTCACACCTTTTTCTACTACTAAGGAACCTTTTGAAACCTTCTAGTTTCTATCATTAAAAATAATTGTGAAACCATCATAACCCAGTTGCCCTACTGAAATTAAATTTCTACATAGCCTTGAAACATGTCTTACCTCTTATAGTAGCCAATGATTCCCATTCTGCAACTTAATCTTAACAATATGACCCATACAAAGATATACAGTACCTACTTTCACACCTTTTTCTACTACTAAGGAACCTTTTGAAACCTTCTAGTTTCTATCATTAAAAATAATTGTGAAACCATCATAACCCAGTTGCCCTGCTGAAATTAAATTTCTACATAGCCTTGAAACATGTCTTACCTCTTATAGTAGCCAATGATTCCCATTCTACAACTTAATCTTAATTTTGCCCTTTCCAACAATCTGACAGGGTTCATTATCTCCCAAATAAACTATCCCAAAATCCCCTTGGACTTAATCAATAAAATAAATTTTATGAGGTGTAACATGAAATGAAGCTCCTGAATCATCAACACTTTCTAAAGAAAGAAGCAAAGCATCCTCTTCAGATTTATTACTTACCACATTTTCCTCCTTGTTTCCTTCTTTTTTGTCTCCTTCATTGTTCTTTAGAGACCATCAATATTTCTTCTTATGCCCCAGTTTCCCACAATACCAACAATCTCTTGGTCCATTGGATTCAGACCTATTTCCCTTTGATTTTCCTCTTGATTTCCCATGATTTCTAGAATTATTTCCTCTCTCATTCATTCTACCATTTCTTTGTGCATTCAAGACACTTCCAGATGTAGATCCACCTAAGATTTTCCTGAGTTTCCTCACTCAAAATCACACTGATAACATCATCAAATTTTAGGGTATTAGAACTAGAAACAAAGTTACTAACAACCATTCTAGCTTTCAAACAAAGAACACAAAATCAAGAGAGACCTAATTTCTTCATCAAAATTAACATTTAGAGAAGATAATTGACTCGTAATCATATTAAAATCATTCAAATGATTAGCAACAGATCCACCTTCCATCTTCATATTAAAAAAACTCTTCATGAGAAATAACTTGTTTGAAGCAGAGGGCTTTTCATACAACTTTGCTAGGGTTTCCATCAACTCTTTAGTTGTCTTCACTTTCATAATATTAAAATCCATTGATTTTGTCAGGCATAATCAAATACTTCCAAGTGCATTTCTGTTAAGAATATCTTAGTCCTCATCTGACATATTTGTGTCTTTCTTAGATTTTCCCCCCAATGGCCGCCATAAATCCTTTTGATAAAGATAGTCCTCCATTTGCATTTTCCATAATTGAAAGTTCTGCCCATTAAACTTCTCAACATTCAGCTTACCCTCATCTTCCATTGCTCCCACTCAACCATGAGACTCCCACTAAACTATGAGACCTTGCAGAGGATAACTAAAAAATAACCTTTCTTTGATACCACTTATTAAAATTAACAAGACATAAATAATAGTTACATGCAAATATAACCAATATCAGAAAATAATAAACCACATAGAAGAGAACACAAGACACAAAGATTTAATGTGGTTCACCCAATCCCCAAGCTATGTCCACCAACAATGAGTCCAATATTCTTATTATCTAGTGATTACAACTTGATTACAATTTGGAATCCCTTACAACTCAATACCGCCACAAAGAGCTACTAAAAAACATTTATAATGAAATCCCTAACCCTAAGCCATTTTAATACAATTTATTTTGCCTCTATAGGGTTAGAATAGACCAATAGTAATTCCAATTGTGTTATCTCCTCCATTCAATTTTTATATCACTGCCACCAATGAATATGGGATTTCCTTCCCTAGCATTGACCCTTCTAAGAATGAGGAAGATGATAGTATCAAGCAATAATGGGAAATTGTTCCATATTATAACAAGAGTAGTGAGAAAGCTTTTGTGGAAGGGGAGGAAACTAGGATTGTTTGAAAGAAAAGAAAGAAAGAATCTAGCAAGAAGATATCAAAGCACTAGAAATTGTCTATGCCTTCTCTAAAGATTGAGAAATCAGTTGAATTCAAACGTAAAAGGAATAGGAGTAGACCTCTTGGATCCACTAGTAGCCAAAAAGGCTCTCTCACTAGTAGCGACCCCTTGCCTAAATATTATAGAGGCTTTAAAGGCCCTATGGATACCACTCCTTGATGATGATGGAATTTAATATAATCTCATAGAATGTAAGGGGCTTTGAGTCCCCATATAGAAAATATGTCATCAAGAGATTTCTTAATATGAATAGAGACATTTTTGTATTAATGTTGCAAAAAGTAAAAGCACTTCAGTCAATCTTGGCATTAACCTAAAATGCATTTGGAGGGAGGAAAAACCCTTCACCACCAACCATAGTAGGCGTAAAGGTGTGTATGTTATCCTTATTGGTACTAAATGGAAAGATTTTATTAGCACATGAGGATACTCCCCATGCAATAGATTTGTCTGGGTTATTATCAAAGAAAGTGTTAAGGAATTTGAGGTATTCTCTATCAATAAACCCAATGAGGTTCAAGATAGGATTGATGTGTGGAAATGGCTCTGCAGCCTAGAAGAAATCCCATGAATATTGGGGGGAGACTTTAATATGACTGATAATTCTCAAGACAAGAGGGGAGGTAATAGATTTGAATGGAAGAGTGAATACTATTTCTTTCGGAATAAGATGATTAATAAGTTATACATAGTAGACCCCTTAGCAAGAAATAAGGAGCAACACCCACATATTTTGTATACATGGTGAAATTTTCAAAAAGGTGGTAGAAGAGTGTACTATAGATTGGATCGGTTTTATTCTCATAAGGACTTTTTTGCATTTAAAGAGGACAATGGGGGGGCTCTAGTTAGGGTGGTACCCTAAACTCTATTTGACCACCATCCTATTGTCTAGGTCATTGGAGTAGGAGATGGGTTGGATAAGGAGGTGGCTCACAAGCAATCTTTTTATCTCAATGTTAGGCTCCTACAGGATGAGCTGGTAAAAGAGGCTATTCAGATCATTAATCAATTCAACTCTTGGTATTGTGTACATTCTAATAAGGTAGATAAGTGGGTACAAAATACCAACAGTTGGAGAATACTCTTTTAAAAAGTTGGTAAAAGGTGTCTTATGATGTTGGATTTGAAGAACATGATATGTATAGTAAACTGGTTATGGTTGAGGATAATGTCCAATAGGATCCATAGAACCATCAAGCTACTAAGGATATTTCTCTATCTAGGGACTCATTGAGAAGGATCCAAAATATTAAGGTGCAAGGCACTAATGTCAGAACAAGGGCCAATTGGGTCTCTCATGGAGATAGAGGCTCTAAATTTTCCTTCCAATTATTGAGGAGAAAAGAGAAAAGGGAGATGATTGATAATATTTGGGAAGGAGGCTCAATGCTTTCTAATCAAGAAGACATCAGGATGAATTTTTCTCAATATTATTTGCAACCTTTTACTACTAAAGAAGGGTGTGAGGATATGGAAAAAGATAGGAAGGAAATTAGTAAAATCATCCCATGTAAAGTTGGAGAGGATGATGGTGTAGCTATCTCTAAGGACATTGAATTGGGAGAAATTAAATTGGTCATTAAGGATCTTAGCTGTAACAAAGCTCCTAGCCCGAATGCGCTACCAATTAAATTTTACAAATGTAATGAAGGATGGATTGAAAATGAGCTTTTTCAATTATACTATGAGGTATTTAATAAAGGTTCCCTTGGCAGAGATATTAACACATGCATTCTAAAACTCATCCCTAAAGAAGGGGAACTAAACCATCATCAAGAATTGGAGGCCAATAACCCTCTGTAACATGTCATATAAGATACTGGCCAAAATTTTAGCAAAGAGGCTGGAGAATCTTCTACCCAAGATTATTAATCCTACACAAACTATGTTTGTCAAAGGGAGGTACATCCTTGAAAATATGCTAACCTATTGGGAATCACTGGATTGCATATTATCCTCACTTAGACAAGATGTTAGCATGTTTCTTATTGACTATGAGAAAGTGTATGATAGGATTGAATGTAGATTCATTTGGCTTATGATGGATTTCCTAGGATTCCATGTGAAGTACCAAAATATGATTAAGGTTTTTATGGAATATGTCAATGCCAGGGTGGAGATTAATGGAGTAAGGTTAAGGGAAATTACTTTCTCTAGGTCTATAAGGAAAGGGATCTAGGTCTATAAGGAAAGGGTGCCACCTTTCCCTTTCCCTTTCCATATTTGTAATTGTAGTTGATGCTCTTTTTGACCTCTTAAGAAGTAACTCCATCTGATGCAGGAGCATCTCAGGTCCTTGGCAATCCTGTGTCACCAAAAATATTTGGAGTTTATTTATGTTGCTCAATTCCTACTTTAACCGAGTTGGTTGGTAGCTGGTCAGTTTCCTTTGGTTACCGAGTTAGTCAGTAGTTGGTTGGTTTCCTTTGGTTACCAAGTTGGTTGGTAGTTGGTTGGTTTCCTTTGGTTACCGAGTGTTGTCAATTATCTCCTGGGTGGTCAGTTAATTCACTGGCGCTCGGCATTGCCTGTCTGCTGCTCGGTTATCTTTCTTACCGATGGGTCTAGTTTTGTTTCCTGTTGTGGCCAACTTGTGCATTTATATTGGATCATGGAATTAACGTTGGAATCCATCATTGGGAAGCGTGTGGTCCTAGATTTGACCATTACTTCTGTTAATTATGGATCTGAGGGCCAACATTTCTCAGTAGCTTCTTGTATAAATGTAGATGTTTGGTAGTAGTTTAGGTAGTTCAAAGGAGTTAGAAGATGGTAGACATAGAATTGAGATTGTAACAGATCCTCACATGTTTGAGGACTTCTAAGTTTCATTGTAATATTAGGTCGTAACTGGGAAGGCCTTACAGCCGGACATGTATGATTCCTGTTGATGAAAATTAATGAAAAGATCTGGCTTTCTCTCTCTCACTTTGTCATTGTTTTGCTTCCACATGTGTGTTGCAGGCTTAGATCATTAGGGTGTGCCTTTCTTTGGCCCCTCATGCTTCTTTACCTTGCGTCAGGTGGTATTAGAGCAAGGTTAGATCTTGATCTAGGTCTACTGATCTAGGTTTGTTGGTTCCTCTTGAAGCCCTAGTTGATTGTTGTGGGGTAGCAGATTGCGATCTAACCTGCAATTGTAGAGGGTTGTCAAGATGGTTCATGGGAGGCGAGATGCATATCCAGGATTTGCATATATGCTAAGACAGATTGCTGCTAGGTTAGAAGCAATCGAGATAGCCCAAAGAAGAGGCAGACATCTTGAAGATGTTAGTGATGATGAAATTGAAGAAGAACAGGCAAAAGCAGAACCTGCTCCTGTTATGGATCAAGGTGAAGAAAGATTTTTGAAGGCTTTGACAAGTCTGAAGTCAACACCAAATTTCAATCCTCCTGAGTATAGTGGAAAGCTGGATTCTGATGAATTGGTAGATTGGATCACTGAGATGGTAAAGTATTTTGAATATGAAAATATTCCTAAGGATAAGAAGGTAAAGATTGCAAGCACCAAGTTGAAAATTCATGCATCCTTATGGTGGGAACATCTACAATTGGATAGAAAAAGGAAAGGTAAAGACAAAATCAAGGTATGGAATAAGATGGTAAATAAATTGAAAGGAAAGTTCTTACCCTGTGATTATCAGATTAACCTAGTTCAGCGAATGCAAAGTTTGAGATAGAAGGATAGCTCAGTAAAAGAATATACTGAAGAATTCTATAGATTGGATATCAGATCTAGACACGATGAAGATGATGTGGAAAGAATTGACAGATACCTGAATGGTCTGAGAGTTTCCATCCAAGAGGAAATTAGTATGGTCAAGTTAGAGAGTATTGAAGAGGCTTATCAATTTTCTTTGAAAGCTGAGGAGAAATTGAACAAGAGACATGAACAAAGACAAAGAGGAAGAGGTGGTAGATTCCCTAGAGGAAGAGGTAGATCTAATGGTGAAATAGATCTGAACTAGAAAAGACAAATCTAGACAAAGGCAAGACCGAGTGGAAAGGTGAAAGTTCATCCAGAGGTAGAGGTAGTAACTACTAAGGTGGTTATAGCAGAGGAAGTTTCCGAGGAACTTGTTACAATTGTGGAGAAGATGGACATAGGTCATTTGAATGTACACAAGCAAGTAAGAAGGCTGGTAGGAGTAGGAATGTTGTAGTACAACAAGAACGATTGAATGAACCTAAAAGGGAGAATAATCTGATGGTGAGGAGAGCATTGTGGAATGAGAGTAAGAAGGAAGATCCGGTAAGAAAAAGTTTGTTCAAGACTAGATATAGAATTTATGACAAAGTTTGGAAGGTAATCATTGACAGTGGTAGCTTGGAGAACCTGGCATCTGAAGAGATGGTCACAAATTTGCAGTTGAAAAGGTTAGTACATCTGAAGCCCTATCAGATTTCATGGATCAAGGATGAACATACACTCCTAGTAAGTGAACAATGTTATGTGAATTTGAATATTGGACAGTACTATGATAAAGTGTTGTGTGATATCATGCCTATGGATTGTTGTCATATTTTGTTGGGTAGACCTTGGAAATATGATAGACATGCTATATATGATGGGAGATTGAATAAGTATACTATTGTGGCTGATGGAAAGAAACAAATCTTGTTACAATTGATGGAAGAACCTGTTAGTAATGTTTGCACATCTGTGAAAGTTTTCTTGATGGAAGGAAGGAAGTTTGTTAACTCTTTGAAGATGGATGATGTATATTTTGCTGTGATTCCTAATAAATCAAGTATGAAAATAGGAGATAATGTCCCTGAGGAGATTGATAAGTTACTCACCAAGTACAGTGATATCATTTCTAATAATGTACCTGATGGTTTTCCACTAAAAAGAAGCATTGATCATTGTATGGATCTAATCCTTGGAGCTAGTTTACCCAATAAGGCACCTCATCGGTTGACACCTATCGAGAATCAGGAATTGACTTGATAGATTCAAAAGTTACTAGAGAAAGATTTGATCCAAGAAAGTTTGAGTCCTTGTGTAGTACTTGTCATATTAGCACCAAATAAGAATGGGGAATGGAGAATGTGTACTGATTCCAAAGCAATCAATAACATAACAATGAAGTATAGATTTCCTATACCGAGAATGGATGACATAATGGGTAGTTTGACTAGAGCAAAGTATTTCACAAAGATTGATTTGAAAAGTGGGTATCATCAAATCCGAATCAGAGAAGGTGATGAGTGGAAGACTGCTTTCAACACAAACGAAGGTTTGTATGAGTGGTTGGTTATGCCTTTTGGTTTAACTAATGCATCGAGTACTTTTATGAGGCTGATGAATGAAGTCTTCAAGAAATTCTTGGGTAATTTTGTGATTGTATATCTTGATGATATTTTGATATTTAGTAAGACTAGAGAGGAACATTTGTTGCATGTAAGACAAGTTTTGCAGAGACTGAAAGAAGAAAAGTTGTTAGTAAATCTGAAAAAGTGTTCATTCATGAAAGAAGAGATTGTGTATTTGGGATTTGTTATTTCAGCTGACGGTTTGAAAATGGATCCAGAAAAGGTTGAAGCTATTCTGAATTGGGCTACACCTGTGAATACTACTGAGGTAAGATCATTTGATGGTTTGGCAAGTTTTTACCAAAAGTTCATAAGGAATTTTAGTTCAATTTGTAATGCTATGACTGAAACTATGAGAGGAGACAAAAGAGAATTCAAGTGGACATGTGTAGCTGATAAAGTTTTGAGAACTTGAAGCAGAAGGTTGTTGAATTACTTGTTTTGGCATTACCTGATTTCAGTAAAGTATTTCAAGTAGAATGTGATGCAAGTGGAAATGCAATTAGAGCTATATTGAGTCAAGAAGGTAAACCTGTTGCTTTCTTTAGTGAAAAGTTGAATGATGCTAGAAGGAGACATTCTGTGTATGATCAAGAGTTCTATGCTATTGTTCAAGCACTGAAGAAATGGAGACATTATTTGATACCGAGTGAATTTGTGTTGTATACTGATCATAAGGCTTTATAGTATTTGGGTAGTTAGAATAAGTTGAATTAGAGACATATGAAGTGGGTTGAGTATTTGCAGAGCTATGCATTTGTGATAAAGCATAAGAGTGGAGTCACTAACCGAGTTGCTGATGCATTGAGTAGAAGAAGATCTTTGATGACCAAGATGAAAATTGAAGTTCTTGGTTTTGATGAGATGAAAGGTTTGTATGAAAATGACCCTGATTTATTTGAGCCATGGAGAAAGTGCAGAGCACCTATACAAGATCAACATGATACTAAATGGGATGAATATTTTATTCAGGAAGGTATGTTGTTCAAAGGTATTAGGTTGTGTATACCAAGAGGAGTAATGAGAACTAATTTGATAAAGGATAAACATAGCAGTGGTTTGGTTGGACACTTTAGCATTGATAAAACATGGAATTTGCTGAAGGAAAAGTAATTTTGGCCGCAGTTGTATAAAGATGTTAAAAAATTTGTGAAAAGTTGTGGTATTTGTCAAGTTGCAAAAGGAGTAAGTCAAAATACTAGATTGTATACACCGATTGTTGTACCTGAGAAACCTTGGATTGACATTAGTATGGATTTTGTTCTTGGCTTACCGAAGACAGTAAGAGGTAATGATTCTATATTTGTTTTTGTGGATAGATTTTCTAAGATGGCACATTTTATACCTTGTATAAAAACATCAGATGCAATAAATGTAGCAGATCTTTTCTTTAAGGAAATTGTGAGATTGCATGGATTACCGAGGAGTATTATCTCTTACCAAGATAGTAAATTTGTTGGTTATTTTTGGAAAACTCTTTGGAAGAAATTTGGCACTGAGCTGAAATATAGTTTGACATTTCACCCACAAACCAATGGACAGACTGAAGTTGTGAACAGAAGTTTGAGAAATCTTTTGAGATGTTTAGTTGGAGACACACCGAGTAATTGGGATTCTATTTTGGCACAAGCAGAGTTTGCATACAATAATTCAATGAATAGGAGTACAGGAAAGACACCATTTGAGATTATGAATGGCACACAACTGAGAGGAATATCTGATTTAAGAGACATTGATGATGAGAATAAAAGAAGTGCTGAAGGAGTGAAATTTTCTAAATACATGAAGACATTGCATGAAGATGTGAAGATAAAGTTGGAAGATAGTAATCAAAAATACAAAGATAGAGCTGATAGATCAAGAAGACATAATACTTTTGATGTTGGTGATGAAGTGATGGTTCATTTGAAGAAAGGCCAGTTTCCTGTTGGAACATACGGAAAGCTGAAGATGAAGAAGTTTGGACCTTGCAAAATTTTGAGGAAATTTGACAGTGGAAATGCATATGAGATTGAGTTACCTGAGGACATGGACATATCACTGATTTTCAACGTTGCTAATTTATATGAATATCATGAACCTGATGAAGAAATGATAGTATCGACAGAATATCCTAAGAAGTAAAATGATGAAGTTGAACAGATTTTGAAGGAAAGAGTTGGCAAGAGCACAAGAGGAAGACAATATATGGAATATCCGGTTAAGTGAAAGAATAGACCGATGGAAGACAGTTCTTGGATTTCACAGTCTGAGTTGGATACAGCTCGGATCAGACATACCAAATGATTCTAAGAATCATTTCAAAACAACCCCAGGTGTTTGATGCAAGAGCATCTTGGGTCCTTGGCAATCCTATGTCACCAAAAATATTTGGAGTTTGTTTGTGTTGCTTGGTTCCTGCTTTAACCGAGTTGGTCGGTAGCTAGTCAATTTCCTTTGGTTACCGAGTTGGTCAGTAGTTGGTTGGTTTCCTTTGGTTACTGAGTTGGTCATTAGTTGGTCAGTTTCCTTTGGTTACCGAGTGTCATTGGTTATCTCCTGGGTAGTCAGTTAATTCACTGGTGCTCAACATTGCCTATCTGTTGCTCGGTTATCTTGCTTACTGACAGGTCTAGTTTCATTTCCTATTGTGGCCGACTTGTGCATTTATATTGGATCATGGAATTAATGCTGAAATCCATCATTGGGAAGCATGCCTAGATTTGACCATTACTTCCATTAATTATGGATCGGAGGACCGACGTTGCTCGGTAGCTTCTTGTATAAATGTAGATGTTTGGTAGTAGTTTAGGTAGTTCAGAGGAGTTAGAAGATGGTAGACATAGAATTGAGATTGTAATAGATCCTCACATGTTTGAGGACTTTTGAGTTTTATAGTATTATTAGGCTATAACTGGGAAGGCCTTACAGACCGACGTGTATGATTCCTGTTGATGAAAATTAATGAAAAGATCTGGCATTCTCTCTCTCACTTTGTCATTGTTTTGCTTCTGTGTGTGTGTTGTAGGCTTGGATCATTAGGGTGTGCCATCCTTTGGCCCCTCATGCTTCTTGCCCTTGCATCACCATCTCTCCTAGGTTGAAAGGTATTACTCTCCCCAATGGGGATGAACTCTCTAATGTTTAATTTGTTGATGACATTGCTACTATGGTTGAATGCACTAAAAATGACATTCTGAGGCTAGAGGAGAAACTAAATTTTTTTGTAAGGCTTTTGGGAGTAATATTTCACTCTAGAAATCCATTATGTTGGGGTGAAGGACTCCCCTCTAGATTGGTTTACTAAGTTTCAGATTTCCCAATTACCGAGTCAAGTATTTGGGGATCCCTTTTTTTATTTCTCCTAATCTTAAAAACATGTGGGAATGGTTTAGGTGTTAAATTGATAAAAATTTGAACATGTGGAATAACCAATACCTTTCTCTTGCTAGGAGGGTGTAGGTATGTTAGAAAATCCTCTCAGCTTATAATATCTATTATGTTTCATCATGGTTATTTTCCCAATATCAGTTTAACTATATTCAAAAATCATTAGGGAGTATCTATGGTTAGATGCGAGAGGTAAAAAGAAGTATGTTGTTAATTAGAAATAGTATTTTATGAGCAAAGAAGTGGGTGGGTGTGATGCCCAAAAATTGAGCAAAACATGACTACAATTTTTTTTTCTAAAACCTACTATCCAACCACAACATACATACAAACATAACTAAGAAATAAAATACTAACTGGCACAAGATTCCATGTGCACGCAAAATGGTGTAGGGAGAAAGGAATAATAGAAAAGTCTAAGAGGTCCAAAAACTCAACAAGGGTAAAACTAGAGAAGGTTGACCAAGTTTGACCAAAATTCAAACTTCACATAACAGTTTCCAAACTATCCTACAGGGTTTTCTAAGCTACAAGCTTTGACCAACACACAAATCAAGATAGTTGACTAAAGTCAACCAGAGTTGACCAAGAAATCAACCATGCTCTGATCAATGTGTAACTAAGATACAAAGGAATGAAACATAACACAACCTATTTGTGCATGCAAACTGAGGTGAATGCCCTAGGTTTGACCAATGGTTGACCAAAAAGTCAACTATGCACAAAAGTGACTATCGATCATCTACAAGGTTTAAATCATGTCAAGGGCTTCTTGTGCATGCAAACCAAGGCATTTGACCAAGGTTTGACTAAGAGGCAACTATGCACAAAGACGGTCAACATGACCATTAAGGTTAGATTGACTTGAGTCTTGATGACGAGAAGTCAATTATGATGCCTTACAATCAGTAACATTCATCTACAGTTAAATTAAACAAATTCAAACATTTGATAAAATGTAATAACTTAAATAATTAACCCAATTCGTCTACTAAGTTATAAATGGTACATTTAAAAATAACTAGAGCATTTAAATTCAATTTAAAAACTTAATCAAAATTAAATTAAAAATCCAATTTAAATAAGCATAAAATTAATACTTCTAATCAAATTATGAGTTATTCATAAAAAAGAAAACTACTTTCTTTTTAATAAATTAACCCTTATGAAAATAATAATAATAACACCTAGATATAAATTAATACCATCTAATTATACGATTCTAAACAAAGTAATTCTATTGAATAAACACTTTTATAAAATAAATCTATTATTACAATCTTATTTTAAAACAAACATAATTTATAAAACATTTAAATATGCAACAAAGCTATTTCAATAACTTAAATTAACAATATTTAAAACATATTAATAACATATATATAAAAAGAAACTAACCCTTAATAATATTTAAACCCTTAATAAAAGTGATGTTTTGTTTTTTTTATAAAAAAACTATTTACCCCCAACCCTTTTGTGTTAAAGCCTCTGTGTTTTCTTGGACACAACGTTGAGCAAAGGGGAGAGGAGACTGTGGGGAGGCAAAGGTGCTCCACGCGTCGCCGCACCCCACACCACCACTACTATCGTAGTGGTGGTGCGCAGTGCCGACACTGCCTAGCAGCACCACCCGCCACCACCAACAAGGGGAAAGGGAGCGGAGGTGGGGTGGCTTCAGCTACACCCCAAACCCTTGGCTCCCTCCCCCCAAACATTCATTAATATATATATATATATATATATATATATTATATATATATATATATATATATATATATATATATATATACATACATATATATATATATATATATATGTATGTACATACATATATATATATATATATATATATATATATGTATGTACATACATATATATATGTATGTATATGTATGTACATATATATATGTATGTATATGTATGTACATACATATATATATGTATGTATATATATATACATACATATATATATGTATGTATATATATATACATACATATATATATGTATGTACATATATATATATACATATACATATGTACATATATATATATATGTATGTACATATATATATATATATATGTATGTACATATATATATATACATATATGTATATATATATGTACATATATATATATATATGTACATATGTATATGTATATCTATATGTACATATATATATATATATATGTACATATGTATATGTATATCTATATGTACATATATATATATATATGTACATATATATATATATATATGTACATATATATATATATATATATATATATATATATATATATATATATATATATATATATATGTACATAGATAGATATATATAGATATATATATATATATATACATATATATATATATATGTACATATATATATATATATATGTACATATATATATATATATGTACATATATATATATATATATGTACATATATATATATATATATGTACATATATGTACATATATAGATATATATCTATATATATATATATATATATATATATATATATATATATATATATATATATATATATATATCTATATATATATATATATATAAACAAACAAGCGCTCTGCGCTAAAAACCCAAATCTGCTTTTCATTGATATATTATTGTTCTTAAAGGGGTTTTATAAATGTTAATATGTGTGTGTGTGTGTGTTTTTAATCAAATAGGATATCAAAAAAAATATTTGTTCTAACTGTTGTATTTCTTTTATCCTTGAAAATTCAAATAGCAGATATAGGGAGAGGTTTTCTTTAAATTTTAAAAACATGAATACAAACAAATTTACTAGCTAAGTCTTTTGCAAGAAACAAAATTTTAATTTAAGCATATATTAATTTTGCAAAAATTTCAAAAATATTTTGAAGTACAAAAGGAAATTTTCAATTCACGAAATAAACTTGCTCTAAATTTTATTTAAATTTTCAATACACTTGAAATGATAATGCCATGTTTTTAACCATAAACAATATCTTGGTTTATATTGTTGAAAAATTCAAATGTACATATTAAATCGATAAGTCGTAAAATTTCATAATGATGCTATAACATTCATGAAATTGATTTAAATAACATTTAAATCTTCAAATTGCTCAAAAATTACTGAGAATCTAGATATCTCATACATTTGAAATTTAATGGAAAACTATGAATTTTTAAATAGCAATAATAACTTATTTATCCTTAAATATTAATCCATACATTTTCCTTTCTAATACATTATCAAACACTAAAATTTATAAGCTCAAATGTATGATTTACAAGGAAATCCCTAATTTTTGAATTACAAATATAACTTGAATGTGAGGCTACAATGAAATTTACAAGTTTCAATATCAAGCTCAACAAATCTGCCAGGTCCTGAATCCAATGGGTACCTAATAGAATAAGGTTGACCATGGAGGCTCGCCTCCCAACCTAGGCCTTTTCAATGCCACCTTCAAGTTAGGGGATCCAAAATGGAATGGGATACAAACAAGGACTCACAAAAATATGTAGGAACACATTCAACACAAAAATGCTTAAGAGAATTTCCAACATGGTTTAACAAGAGGAAGGTCTCCAAGAGACCTTTCTTGAAATAGGGGTAGTGGTGGACTAATAGGTGGAGGAGACACAGTATAAAGTATAAATTTTCACAAGCCACACATGGACTTGGAAAGACCATGCATCTTCAAAAAGATGTAGTCTAAAAACCCTC